>LBNU01023886.1:308988-341016 GCA_014162995.1 Artemisia annua
CTTAAGGTTATTGTAACGTTCTCGTGATATTGTCTAGATCTTTCTCCAATCTGTCCTGCCTTCATCATTGCTGAACTCCTCAAACTAATCTTTCCATCCCTGCAAACATTTAAAGTCAATCAGAATCAAGTGCACTTTAATATATGTTACTTTTAGGTGGTTAGCGGGATTACAATGAAGTGTCTAAGTGATCATGTAAGAGTAAGATTAAACAGAACGGTTGTCCAAGATGGTTTGGACAAGTGTTTGACAAATTCTAATTTCATGAGTTAATAATTTAAATTAAAAAAAAAAAGAAAAAAAAAAGAAAAAAAAAAAGGTACATTTATTATGAAAAAGAAAACAAAATGAGGCATGTTATGAAATGGGAGTAAAATATGACTTCAAATAAGGTTATAAGAAAGAGCGAAAGAGCAAATTAAGTAAAAAATAAATAAAATTTGCCCCTGCAACAGTTTAGTTGCAACTCATCTGAAACTGAAATTCTGATACAGTAATAATTTAATCCCCAAGTAGAAATATAGAACCATGAAAAATTGACCATGTGAAAGATGGGTAAATTAAACAAACCTTGTCGGTGTCAACATCATGTATAATGGCGGAAATGACTTCTTCATTGTTTGTTTCTAGTTCATCGGCTAAGGCTGCTCTTAGTTCATCAATCTCAATGTATCCGCTTTTATTTTGATCAAAGAATGCAAAAGCATCTTTAAGATGATCGTCAGTTCCCATCTTTCTCAAGTGAACAGAAATTGCAACAAATTCTCCATAATTCAAGTACCCGTCTTTGTCAACATCTCCCTGTAAGAATATATTATATTAATCCCTGTGTCCCAAACTATAGTCACGTTTCTTTTTAATCTCAAGTTGCAATAATTATTTTCAAAACAAATATCTCATGTATTCACTAATATTCAGATCACATAAACGAGACTGACGACGTGGTTTACTGGCTTAAATCCTAAAAGGGTGTAAATTCTTCATATCACTAAGATAATTCAGTATGAATGATCTATTATTTACGAATGGGTCAACTTGGGTTACGTATAAACTCAAAAGAGTCAATTCAAATATAAGCTAGTCAATCATGTAGAAACCATCGTGTTTTTTCTAAAAACGCAATCTCCTAGATCCCTATTCTGTTCATAAAAGTAGATTATTAGCGTACAAATTATAGGTGTTTTTAAGAACATAAGTAGACTTTCGACCCAATCACATTGTGTGACCTTTATTGAAAACAACTTGTTTTCACACTAGCCTATTTTAACTTTTAACCCATTATTCAACCCGCATGACCCTGAAATCTATACCTCAAGACTATATAATACGAGGAGCTGTCAGTAAAACATAGTACTTACAGCATCCATAAGTATTTGAAGATCAGCATCTGGGATATGTTGGCCAAGCTTCTGTAACCCGGCTTTCAACTCAACAATGTTAATCTTTCCTTGTTTGCTAGTATCCATCGAATCAAATCCTTGCTTTATTCCCGCAACTTCCTCTGCGGATAATTGCTCAGCAATCACCTGTGAATTTGTTATCATTAAAACGTTAGTATAGCGACACCCTCGGAAAAAAACAAAGCACAAAAAAAGCAAAATCAAGAATTTTAAACGTACCCTTAAAGCTCTCTTCTTGAGTTTGTTCATTACAGAGAATTGCTTGAGTCTTGCTTTAACAGTTTCACCCAAAGAAACATTTGGAGCCTTTTTAGCATTCTGTATCCATGGATGATCTGAAATAAGCAGTTCAAATAAAATTTGTGAATTAATTCACTTATTTGTAGTGCTTAATGGAAAAGATAAATATATGACCACTGCATAAAAAGGATATTGACATTACCAAGAACTTCTTGAGCAGTAAGACGCAGTTTAGCATCGGGATTGAGCATCTTTTTGACAAGATCCTTTGCGGTATCAGACACCTTTGGCCAAGGATCTCTTTTAAAATCCACAACAGATCGAATGATTGCCTGTGCAACTCCTTGCTCGGTTTCTGCAATAAAAAGGCATACTTTATTACCTATAATAAAAAGCACATTCTAGTGAAAAGTGAAGATACTTTTTGTGAGATGGGATAAAACTGCAAAGTCTTTCAGCTTTAGGTGTCAGGTTAATAAGCAAATTTTGTTATAACTTTTGGTAATCATTTATCTTGCAACTAGTATGAAACTGATTATCAATGAAATTAATAAATTGACCCTCAATGGGATAACCAGAAGCAGATTTGTTTATCGAAACAATGAAAACTGACGGTTGAATTATGATAATTTTCCTGGAGATATAATGTAATGAACTAAACTGACCTGCCCAGAATGGTGGGACTCCACAAAGCAATATGTATAGGATAACACCAGCACTCCAGACATCAACTTCTGGACCATAGTTTCGTTTCAGGACCTCAGGAGCCATGTAGTATGGACTGCCGACAATCTCGTTGAATCTCTCACCTGAAGAAATTCGAAGGAAGTCAGTTTAATACGATACCTTATTAATGATCATCATAACATGCCATCACTCGTGATAATCTTTACCTGGTTTGAAGAAAACAGATAACCCAAAATCAATGGCCTTCAAAGCTGCAGTTTCTTTCTTGTTTTCATACAAAAAGTTCTCGGGTTTAAGATCACGGTGCATAACACCATGCTTGTGACACATCTGAAATACGATAGGAAAAAAATTAAAACATTGAAATGGAAAAAGGCAGAATGACAGATAGTGTTAAAGAAACAACAAGATGGCCATTTTCTCAGTAGGAATTGATGATTCTTAATATGATCACATAACGAACACAATGCCCAAATTGATGTAAGAAAAGAAAATATATCCTAGGAAAATCTGTTAAATGTCAGATTTAAAACATACAACAGTACTAGTCAAGTAAGAATTCGGGCGGGGGCGGATGTACATGCATGTTTTGGGAGGGCACTGATTGGCCCAAGAAAATCAGTTTTTAGTGTAATTTTTTTTCTTTTATTATTGGGCTTTTTATTAAAGTGCCCTCCACCATAAAATCAAGTTTCCCCCACACTTAAGCCCAACAATGTAAAAACTTCATATCTATATCTTCATCTTTGTGTGCCAACGACTTTTGTCACGGTAAAATTTGTTTGCCCCCCATCCTCTAACTTCCTGGTTCCGCCACTGATTTCGGGGATGTTAGGATGTGTGCTTCAGTGTCAAATTGCAAATCCAAACACCCCTTTATCATAGACAACAAGATTATTAAGAACATAGAATTATTCATCAAGTAGTAGGAATCAGAATTCTTTTCACACCCTTTGACCCGTATACTAGACCACACATGTAGAATAAGAATAGGTCAAACAACTAATCAAATTCATGAACTATATAATAAGAATCTTAACAATGATTGACGATTTGTTCAATAATGCAAGTACTCTGTCTTCTTAAGTAATCAAATTCATGAATTATATAATAAGAATCTTATGAGTAGGTCAAACAATTATTAATATGTGTGCGCGACATTGACCTAACACAATTCCATTTAACTTCAAATGATCTGAGAAAGCAATTGACCCGAAAACATAACATATTGCATTACATCCTTGATCAGTATGATTTGTGAGGTTGCATAAAGTTTGGTTAACATGATCTATGCCTCAACTAAAACACATACTTATGTGGTACATGGGTTTGCTATTTTAAACAGCTTATTCTCGCACGCAAAAGCAGGTAATAAGCTTATTGAAAACAACTTATTCCCCTAAGTGTCAACTTGTAATTTTAAATAGTAATAAGCTTATTAAATACAACTAATTTCCCCCAACTTGTATTTTTGAATAAACCAACTGAAAACATCTTATTTCACCCTGAGGGTCAACATGTAAATTTGAATCAACCAAAGATAATATGTTTAAGCTTAAGACCAGTGGATTTAGTCAGCCAAAAGGTTGGATACCATATAGACACTAGTCAACATCCAAACACGCAAAACCGCTTATCTTCCTCTAAAGAAAGCACAACAAAAATATTAAGTAATTTAATTAAGATAATCCCAAACACCTTAGAATAATAGATAAAACAACAAGATAACACAAATCAAAAGCAGATCAATATATATATTTACCTGAATAACCTCAACAATAGTCTTAGTAACACCAGCAGCCGCTCTCTCCGTATAATGCCCTCTCGCAACAATCCGATCAAATAGCTCACCACCCTCACACAGCTCCATAACCAAATGAACACCACTATCATCCTCATAAGTATCTTTCAAACTAACAATATTAGGATGACTAGGCATATGTTTCATAATCTCAACTTCTCTCCTAACATCCTCAATATCAACTCTAGTCCTTAACTTCTTTTTGGATATGGATTTACAAGCATAAACATCTCCACTAACTTTATCAGTACATAAATAAGTAACACCAAATTCACCTCTACCCAACTCCTTACCTAAAACATAAGTCTCCTCAATTTGATTCCCAGTTGGGTTCTCTAAAACATAAGGTTTATACTTACTTGCAGGTGGAATTGACCCATCATAATCTAATGAAAAAGGGTTTGGTTTATTTTTACCTTTTGTGTTACTGTCAAGATCATCTGTAGTTGATGGTACTGCACAACAATTACCCATTTTTTTTCTTTACAAGAAATGGTTCAAGATTGTAACTTTATGAGAAATTAGCAATCTTTATGAAATGGGTATATGTTATTTTGACAAGTGGGTCAAAATGGGTATATTTTGGTACTAATGGATCTTGGTTTTAAAGAAGAGGGTTTTGAAGAAGACGATGAAAGTAGGAATTTTTCAATGTGTTTTAACAGCTCATATACATAATTGATATTTTGAGATCTTGGGGGTGGGGTAGGGGTTACTGGCTATTCAATGCTGTTTCCTGGACTGTTCCTATGTGTTACTGTACTTTGAGTGAGTTACAGTTTTGTTGTCATGAGTTTTGTTTTGTTTATTTGTAGGTCTTTGGGAAATGGATGTTTTCAGTTATGGTCCTTTTAATTTTAGCAACCAATTTTTGGTAATTACCAAAAGCTACACAAGTACTAGTGAATTACCAAAAGCTACACAAATTAATTCATTTACCAACAGCTACTAAGCGAGCAAACTAAGGGGAGAGCAAGTCTTTCTCACTATGTTCGTTGTCCTCTAGCAAAATGAATTCGGCAAGAAAGAAGGGCGAGCAAGGGTGGAGATCAAGCTTTGCTCACTTGTTTCTTTGTCTTCTACCTGTTGGTTATCATTGCAAATGTGATAAGAATCTTCTGTTTGACTATGCAAATGATATGGCTCATTTTTCATAGGATATAGTATTCTCTTTGTGTGTCATGGTCTTGCATGGTTTTGTTCACAAGTTGGTTCGTGTGATACGTAGTAGTATTTTAAGATTTCATTTTGCTAGAGGACAACGAACATAGCGAGAAAGACTTGCTCTCCACTTTTGCTCGCCCCTCTTTCTTGCCGAATTCATTTTGCTAGAGGACAACGAACATAGCGAGAAAGACTTGCTCTCCACCCTTGCTCGCCCCTCTTTCTTGCCGAATTCATTTTGCTAGAGGACAACGAACATAGCAAGAAAGACTTGCTCTCCCCTTAGTTTGCTCACTTAGTAGTTTTTAGTAAATGAATATATTTGTGTAGCTTTTGGTAATTCACTAGTACTTGTGTTCCTTTTGGTAATTTTCTCTTTTAAAAAAGTTTTGTATTGGTACGTGAACTATAAAAATTATCAATAAATAAAATAAACTTTCAAAAAGTGTTTTAATATGCACATTTTGATGTGTTGTCACGTTAAAAATATTGGCACGTGTTAGTTTTTCTGGTATGACAAAACATCAAAATGTGTTATTAGAATATTTTTTGAAAGTTCGTTGCATTTAATGATATTTTTCATAGTTTATGTATAAAGACGAGGTTTTGAAAAAAGTTTGTTACTATATTGTGACCTAAAAGAAAATAAAATAACCAAAAGCGACGTCGTTTTGGAACCCCTTAAAATGTGCATATTAGAATAGTTTTTGAAAGTTCGTTGCATTTAATGATATTTTTCATAGTTTACGTATCAAGACGAGGTTTTGAAAAAAGTTTGTTACTATATTATGACCTAAAATAAAATAAAATAACTAAAAGCAACGTCGTTTTGGAAACCCTTAAAACAACGCCGTTTACCACGGTACATTTATAACAGAGTAATAAGGACTCATGATTTTCCTTTAATGCATATCCTAGATAGATTATGATATAAGCATCGACCCAAATACGATACATGTATAATGTGATTTATTATTTGTATTAGTGACATTTAATGCAGGAATTGTGTTTAAGTTAGTTGTACAATATGCTTGATAATTTATATTTTTTTTTTATGTAAGAGGTGTTTTAATAATTGTATTTATTGATCACTAATTAATTGACTACATTAAATATCTTAACCACATTAATAGTGTTTTGTATTTTGTACATTAAGCTTTAAGACTTGTATGTTATGTAGTAGAGAAATTATGTGCAAGCTATTGAATTTCTATAATAAACAAACTGAATTTGTAAATATTTTTATTTAAAAAATGTCATCCTCCATTATAAGATAGTAAGTTTAATATAAATTTGATTTGTGTGTAAACCTCGTACATAAATATAATTAATCATCCACTACTTTAATCAAATTATGACTTGTATCTTACTTTAATATCACACTCAATAAACGCACATGTAAATAACACACAACTCGTGTGAAGTAGAATATTATTATGCATAACATGCACACCTTGTCTTATTACTATTTTTTTTATGACTCAATGAGGTGAGTTTTTGAAATCGTGAATGAAACCTAGGTGTCAATATCATGTTATAGCTAATTTATGGTGCCATAAGTAGAAATCTATATTGGAATGTACAATAATGTTATGTAAATGTGCCTTATTTTGTAGCAAGTGTGACCATCATTCAAAATTTTAAGTTTTAGGCACCCAACAGTCCAAAATGCATGACTTTTTATTCCATTAATCATCATAGGATTCCAAATTATACAAAAAACTACTATCTTTTTGCAATATTTAATTAGCATGATACCAAACATGGGTATATTGATTATTTTTAGAAAGCAAATGATTGTCATGACTAAAATGCATGATTAAAAATATGGCTAAGAACAAAATGATTATAAGTGAAAAAAATCAAAAGTGAAGATTTAGTGAAAAAATGCATGAGTAATGTGTCATATTGTTAATGGATTAGATATGAATTTAGGCATGTATATTAGGTCTTTCTATTGACGGAGCTTGAAAATTTTTATTTGTAGGACTAAAACATAATAGAAGGAATTTGGGAGAGCCAAACTATTATTTATGCATAAACTTTAAGGTTTATAACCAAGAGTATGCATTAATATAAACGTAGATAGTGTAAAAATGGAAAAGTCTAGGGGAGCCATACCCCTTCCTAGTCTTCATAATGCTCCGCCTTTGGGTCTCTTTATCATTGGTCTTTTTAGAATACACATGGTCTCATATAATAGAAGAAAAAAAAACAAAGTTGGCATCTTTTGTATCGAATTGGCCAACAATATTACATGACGATATGCGACTTAAATGCGGAAACCACTAGAATAACATTATTGAGAAACAGATAGAGCGGAAGGAAATGAATTTGGGTGGGAAAGTTTGTTATTTTTCATTGAAATGAAAATGATTACAATATATGGTATTTATACAAGTGAAAGTTAAGTCAAAGCTATCTAAACATCAACTATTATCATGTTAACCATTGTAAAATAAACAATCCACATCTCTTTACAATTCCTCTGTATCTTGATGTGAAGTTGCAGCTTGTTGGGATGACACAACTTGGTCCCCCCCACCCCTTAAAGTTGGCATTCTGTAAGGATCACAAATGCCAACCTTGGACAAATATATAATGTATGGCCTTTGGAATATCGTACTTCAGCAACTTGTAATCATGTAGCAACAAAGACATGCTTGATTGTTCTTGATTTTGTCTCTGACAAAATGGCAGTTTATCTCAATATGTTTAGTTCTTGCATGATGAATAGGATTAGAAGCAAGAGCTATTGTTGAGGCATTGCAATAATATATGGGGATTGGACTTGGAACTTGTAAATGCATATCTCTGAAGAGACATTGAAGCCATGTAAGCTCACAAGTACAATCAACAAGTGCTCTGTATTATGCTTCAGTTGAGGATCTTGATACAACAGTTTGTTTCTTAGAATTCTAAGAGATAAGAATGGCCTAGGAATAATACATAACCTGTGACTGATCTTCTAGAAACAGGACAAGATACCCAATCACTATCATAATAAGTAGATAATTAAAGGTTGTTGGTTGTTGGAAAGTGAAGACCTTGACCAAGACATATTTTGATGCATCTAATAACTCTCAAGAGGGCTTTCATGTGAAGGGTTCTAGGAGCTTGAGAGAATTTACTTAGCAATTGAGAAGTCAAGTCCTGAGTAGGTGAGGTAAATGAGCTTTCCAACTCGTGTTTTGTTGAAAGAAGGGTCTTGAAATTAACCAACTGCAAGATTAAGATTGATGATGAGATCAATGGGTGTGGTAACTGATTTGTCATTAAGTACATTTCTAAACATAAGAAGTTGATTGGCTCAGAACCAACAGGTTTGTCACACAAGCTAGCCACTTGTGAATGGCTAACCGTAACAAAGAAACCCTGAAAGTCTAGAGCACAATGCAATGAAATCCTGAGGAGTTTAGTGTTTCCTCGAGTCGTTTAAGTCCCAAAGAGATGTGATATTGTGAATAAAAACGAATTTCGAGATCAAAATATGTCAAATAGAAAAGGGGTATATATGAACAAAATCGATCACTTTAACTAAAGTTAAAATCTGTAAATTACAGCGACTTAAATGCAAATTAAATAAAATAAAAATATAAAACTATAATTAAAAATGATGATTAACTATTTAAAATAAAAAGTAAAAAGTAAATACTAAATATAATTATTTAAAACAAAAACAAATTATCTAAAATGAGAAAAATAACTTGAAAGAAATGAATTCTAAAAATGCTAAATAACTTAGAAAATGATAAAAAGATAAAACTATTTATCTAATTATTTATATAATAATTATTACTTAAAATTTATTTCTAATTACTTAAACAAATTAAATATACAACTAAATAGGAGATTATCCTAAAAAATTGCAAATTCAATTTCTAAAAGTCTATGATAACTTAAAACAAATTTTAGAAAATTAAAACTATTTCTATGTCTAGTTAATTACTATTTATTAATTATTAACTATTTATTAATTATTATTAATGTAATAAACTAAAAAGAAAATAAGAAAATGTTCTAGAAAATAATATGTATAAAACTTAATTTAGAACTAAAAATATATTTATTATACTATTTATATAATTATTATTAATTAATTACTATTTATTTATTAATTATCTATTTAATTAAATTAAATTACAAAAGCTATTATATGAACAGTGAAAATTGCAATTATATTTTTTACAGATTCTAAATAACTTATAGAACTTATAAAAATTATAAAAACTTATCCTAGATAATTATTTAATACAAAAACTATTTTATTTATTATTTATAACTAAAACTATTTAAACTAAAGTGATTTTTAATAAATACTAAATAAAAAGTAAAAATTCTGGGAAAAATATTATAAGTATAAAATAGGTGCAGAAAACTATAAAAAATATAAAATGTACAAAAAGCTTATCAATAAGCAGTTAAATAAGCTAAAACTGCTTAAAGGGGAAAAGGCTGTTTTGGTATTTAAATAAAAAAGGGTGAAACGTATAACCAAGAAAAGTCCCTAGGGCAACTGGCATACAGGTACACTCTTATCACTCTCAAAGGGGGGAGGTCTCAGGTTCGAGCCTGCCTCACCCCTTTTTGCTAAACATTTTTTTTTTTTTTGATTTTTTCTTTTTACAGAAACATAAAACAACTAAAATATAAAACTTGTAAAGACAAACTTTTTGAAACACAAAATTAAGCTCTAAATGAGCTTATAAACATAAGCAGTTTACCCTTTTTCCATTTTTTTGATTTTAAAAACTAAATAAGCTTCCAAAAGCTTATTACAAGCTCACAAACTGGAACAACATGTAAAACAAACTTACACTAAATCTAAGAATTAGAAAATGAGCAATATTACAAGCTCACAAACTGGAACAACATGTAAAACAAACTTACACTAAATCTAAGAATTAGAAAATGAGCAAAAAGAATAAAGAAAAAACACTGATTAAGCTAAAAAGCCAAATAAGCAATTTCAATCCAAACTGCAACCCAAACAGACTTAAAGAGAACTTTGAAGCTTGATTAAGCTAGGGCAAAAGCTCATTAGCTCAAAATGAGTACTGACCCAACAAGCTTGTTGGGTGAGCTTCTTAAAAAGCCAAAGTATACAAGGTGGGACCCACAATTAAGCTCTTAATGAGCTTGTGAAGTTTGGTGGATCTGCTGAGTAATCAGTATTATGAAGCAAATGGGACAAGCTAAAAGCTTAATGCAGCCCTAGTAAATGAGCTTGAAATTGACATAAAAGCTTTGAAACTTAAAGTTGAGCTTATTGGCTTCCCAAAAAACCAAATATCTCAAATTAAGCTTCACAGGATAAGTCACAATAAGCTTATGAATTTAACCCCATGCACTGACTGCTCAGTGTAGAGGTGAAAATGGTAAGATCTTTTAAGCACAAGATAAGCCAGTGAATAAGCTGTAATTTGAAATATAAGCACATGTAAATGAAGCTTAGTACTATGAATTTATCAAAACAACAAAGAACTCTCACAAAGCTTCACTGGGGAACTTGTGAGGAGCTTTTGAAAATTGGCTCAAAGCCAAACTCACCCTGCACAGGGTAGATTTTCAAAAAACATGATAAAACAAGCCACAAAATAAGCAGTTAAATAAGCTATCTAAAAATTATAAAAAAAATACAATGAACAAGTTAAGCAGCAAAATAGTAAGTTTCCAAAAGCACAAGTTCAGATTCCTAATATTAAACTCTACATGAAATTCTAAACTTTATTCAAAAACTGCATACACAAATTTTGACTTTCTTAAGAATACTAACAGTTTGACTTTCTTGAACTTTGATCCTAATCTATTGGCTGAAATGGTAATGATAAGCTATGAGAATAAGAATTTAAGCAACTTGAACAACTTATGCAAACTTTTATGTGATAACCAAGACTAATCTCCCAACAGTGAACAAGTAGAATCAAATCAAAGGTCACTTTGACTATTTTACAAAGGAGGACTGGATTTTATGGGTTATTTGAGTTAATACACCTTCTTATGACACACATCAAACAAGAACATCATCATAAGCAACCTATCTCTCAGTTTAGACAGCAAAACCAAACACCCCTTAAAGCAAACTAACTTTTGTTTTTCAAAACAAATCACTGAATTAAGCCATGAAATTGAATCACACCCATATAACATAACATAATAAGCTTGAATTAGCATGGAAACAACAATTATAACAATAATAACTGGCAATCCATTAAATAGATAAAATGGCAGTGAAATTAAGTACAATGCATAACTGAGAAACCAAATGAACAAGCATGAGATTGTTAAACACTAATCAACTAAATTACACCAACTAATCATAAAAACATTAGAAAAACACATAACTAAACAAATCTATAGCAACTGGCTAAAAAGTGAAAAAAAAACTTACAACTGAATCAGGATTGGAAACAAGTGAACCAATGAACCAAACTTATCCTAACACCTCCCATAAGGTACTAATACCATGTTTCAGCCATTTAATACCAAGCTCCACTGTTCAATCTTCTTCTTCAATGATTTTTTATTTTTCACTGGATTTTTTTCTATTTTTTTGTATTTTAGAATTTTTTTACTACTAAACTGTTTTATGATTTCTAATAGCTTTTAGAAGCTATATAGGAGCTTATATGTTCCTAAGAGTCCATAAAAACAAACACAAACAACTTTAAGCTTATATGAGATTTTTGAAATTGAAAGTGCATAAACTGAATTATAAAAAGGAACTTGAAATTATGATTGCGGAAAGGTTAAACTTCATTAAAAATACTGATTACAAGCTTTAGAACTACAAGTGACAACTTTAAAATGGAAATTACACTACAACGACACTACCCTGTATTAATTAACTACCACCTTCTCCCTTGTCCTTGTTTCTCCTTTTATAGATGAAAATTTGGACTCCCACTAGCACTCTGAGCATTTCCCACTTGCAATTCTAGCCATTGGATGGCTAGAATTTATCTTGGCCGTTTGATCAAAAATTTGCGCCAAAAAGTCTTGCCACTGGATGGGTAGCGTGTGAGGGTTTTAAGGGTGTCAGGAGGTTGTGTGAGGTGGAGGGTTGAGAGGGGGTAATGGTGGGTGGCCAAGTGGGGTGGTGGAGTGGAAGCAGGTGGTGGTGGTGGCAGTCTAGGAGGGAACGGGGGGTAGGGGATGATGGTTTAAACATGGGAATGGGCTAAGGTGTGTTGGGCCTGGGAAAGAAAAAGAAAAAGAAAGGGTGAATGGGCTGGGTATATAAGCGGGGTGTTTTGGGTTTAAGTTTGGATTTTGGGTTTTATAAATATAAAGGGTCCGTTTGGTTTTATAAATTCACAAGGACCAATATGTAATTCTTGCAAACTTGAGGGACCTGTTGTGGCATGTTTCCAAAATTATCACAAGGACCATAATTGCCATATGTGAATAAAACAAGGACCATAGTTGCAATTTTCCAAAATTTAAACCTTAGGGACCATTTATGTAATATTTGGATTTTTGAGGGACTAAATATGTAATTTCCCAAAAGTTATCAAAAATGTTCCAAATTGTATTTTATGAATAGTACAAGGGTATTTTGTGATAAAATTCCATTTTTAAATACCCAGGGACTAATTTTGCCATTTTTGAAACTTGAGGGGTTAAAATTGCCAATTTGTGAAAACTTTTATCCAGGGACTAATAGTGAACAAGTTTGATTTTCCAAGGACTAAAGTTGACTTTTCTTTCATTTAAAACCTTCAGGGACTAATTCTGACAATTCTTGAAAGTTCAGGGACTAGTTTTGCCAATTGTGCTACTTCAAGGACTGAAAGTGACAATTTTGTATATTTTGCATGTTTTTCACTTGTTTTCAGTATTTTTATGCCTGAATCACATAAAAACACATTCCAATGATATTTGTAGTATTTTGTGGTCATTTTGTGTGTTTTTGGTCGTTTTTGTGGGTTCAAATGGTAATAAAATGATGAGTATTTACACACTCATCAGAAGTTCAAGGACGTACTTTCTTTGGGACATGACAAATCCATGTGAATTTCTCAGTATCTCAATGCCCAAAGAATAGTGAAGTGGTCCAAGGTCTGTGATGCTAAATTGTTGGTGTAGTTGTTGTTTGATGGTGGTGAGAGTAGGTTGATGGTTTCTAGCAAGTAAGATATCAAATAGAGTTGTGAAGTGAAAATCCTTGGATAATGTGATAGGAGACGCCTCTCTATGACTTTGTTGGAAATCTAGGGTTAAGAGGTGGTTAACTTGTTGAACCATTGCTCGTTTACCTGTTTGAGACCATAAAGTGTTCGGGTGAGTTTGCAAACAGTGAAGGAAGGGAGTGTGTGTATCCTTGAGGAAGTGTTATGTAGACTTTTTCATGTATATCTCCATGCAGAAAAGCATTGTTGATGTCCAACTGTTCTATTAACCATTGATTGTGTGTTGCAATTACAAGTAAAGCTCTGGCACTGACCATCTTGACATAAGGAGCAAAGGTTTCTTTGTAGTATATGCCTTCCTTTTTGGTGTAACCTTTAGCTACCGAACGAGCTTTGTATCTTTCAATGGAGCCATTAGCATGAAAGTTGATTCTGTAACCCATTTACAGCCAATAGGGGTCTTGCCAAGAGGAACTGAAGTAAGATCCCATGCGTGGTTAGACTCCAAAGCTTGTAGTTACTTTTGCATTGCTTTTACCCATTTTGGGTCCTGAGATGCCTAAGCATAGGTGTGAGGTTCAACAAATGTGTTAAGGTTGTGAATGAAGTGTTTGTGAATGGGTGAAGTGATATTTTCATAGTTAATGTAATTTTCGTAGTTATGTTTGTGTATGTTGTGAATGAGGGATTTTGGTAATGAGTAATAGTAGTCAGTGAGTTTGGAAGGAGGTTGTTTGCTTCTGGTTAAGGTTCTTGTAGGAATTAGAGGAGGTGGAGGCGGTGGTATTGGTAAAGAAGGTGTTAAATTTGTGTGAGCGTTAGTTGATGTGGTATGAGATCTCGTGGGTGTTGTATTATGAGTTATAATGTTTGGTGAGTCAGTTATGTTACGAGTTGAACTCGAGCTAAAAGATAAGGCTTGAAAGGAGCTCGAGCTCGAGACTTATGATTGTAAATGTACCGAGCTCGAGCTTTGGCAACCTTAGGCTTGACTCTACTTGTTTTTACCCTTATTTAGTAGTTATACTATTAATATTGTAATTTTGAAAATAATGTTCGCTAAACTTTTAACAGTCTTAACTGTTAAGTAAGTATTTGGTAGTAAAAATTGCATTTAAAAAAGTTTAGTGTATCATGTCAGAGCACGAGGAGTAATAACGCCGAACCGGCGTTATCGTCTACATGGCAAGATTTCAACGGCGTTACCCACTCCGTCCTCCCTCGCGTTATGGCTGCGTTGAGATTTACGTTGCTACAACAACGGCGTTTGTAACGCAAGTGAAGACAAACAAAATTTTACCAACACACCCCCTGGGTTTGTGTTTGAGTTTGAAGGTTTGCGTTGTGATTTGCGTATTTTGTGTAGTGTGTGTGGGTTGCGCTTGTGTGTCTGTAGTGTGTGTGCAGGTACTAGATGAAGAAGATGAGTTTTGTGTTTTTATTTTTATATTTATTTTTTTTATTATTATTTTTTTGGGCTAACTTTTAATAGTAGAGGTTTGGGCTGGGCTAGTATTTATTCGACCAAAAACATTTTAACTTTTTTTTTAAACTGTTTTGTAAGTTTTATTATTATTATTATTATTTTTTCTTCTTATGTTATTTGTATATTAATTTAATGAATAAAATATTAGTTAAAGGTTTTTAATGAATGAAATATAGTTAAAGGGTTAATTTATAAATTGTAATTTTTTAAAATATGGGTCTCAAAAGGTGGTGTTATTTGATATTATGATTACCAGGTGTTTTTTGGTGTTATGTTATTTGGTGTTATGATTACCGGGTGTTTTTTAGTGTTATGTTTTTTTGGTGTTAATATATTTTGAAGTTTTGTTGTGGAGAAGAAACTAATTAAAAAGGTAAGAGGGGTTAGATTGTAAATTTGAAGGTGTGTACATGTATTTGCCGTGACGACTAGCAGCCTCAGTCCGGCAACATGTCAACGTAACGGCTATTGTTTGGTCAACACCGACTGGCGGCCGTTTCCCTCGTGCAACTTGTGCAAAATTAATTATGTTTTCAAAGAGCTTTACAAAACTCGGTAATAGTTAAAATAAATATATAATTTTGCAAGTTGTTATTAACGAATAGAAATTTAAGACATGCTATATATATTATATTATTATACACTATACATTGATTATTAAATTATCTAAAACCTTATTTTTACTCTAAAGTCTTAAATAGTATTATCTAAATTTACTTCCAATCCCTTGAATTTATATATATCTTGCGTTTCATGGAAAGACGTTGACTACCATGTGTAAGTGCATGTAGTTGCACAGGGAGACTTATGTCTTATATGTTAAAGCAAAACCTTGCTAGAGTCTTATTTCTTTGTAATCCTTTGGAAGTGTCCTCCAGATGTTGTACCTACACACACGAAACACGCACGTTAGTCTCGCCTTGGGTTTTATCCCAAGGCCAAACCTCCGGCGTGAGAGTAAGAATAGGGTAGGACGAAGAGTATAGTAATAAATGAGAGTAAATGCTATGTGTGTGTGTTAGTTGAGAAATATTAAATGAGGTAGGGGTATTTATACTACCCATACCTCGTTACCTGAGATGTCTTGGGACTAAGCGAGACGACCTAGGCCTAGCCTAGCTCGTAGGTGTCAGACTGCTTTTGAGACAAGATCCCGCCAAATCTGGGATGGCGGCGCGGCGGCAGTTTGTACTATTGTCCGGATAAAAGAAGCTTATCACTTGTGTCATTCGGATGAGTCTTTCGGTAATGCCGTCCGGCCATGGTTCATAAACCGGAAGGTAGCTGATGGGCCGAAAGGTTTGAACCTTCCGGGCACATACGCCAACATGTCCCCCCCCAGTATTGTAGCATCGGCTTCAAACTGATGGTGCAATACTTAGAATTGTCGTCTGGTTTTGGCCGAACGTCGGAGTGGGCTTTCAGAGTCTTTGGGGGTTTCTGCTGGGCCTCGGAGGGTTAGGCCCATGGGCCGAATAAAATAGTATTATTCCATATACAGCTGGATGCCATTATCCGTTTAACCGCAGAGATCCAACGTTCCAGGTTCAGCCACGTAAGCGTTTTACTGNATTCGGATGAGTCTTTCGGTAATGCCGTCCGGCCATGGTTCATAAACCGGAAGGTGGATGATGGGCCGAAAGGTTTGAACCTTCCGGGCACATACGCCAACATGTCCCCCCCAGTATTGTAGCATCGGCTTCAAACTGATGGTGCAATACTTAGAATTGTCGTCTGGTTTTGGCCGAACGTCGGAGTGGGCTTTCAGAGTCTTTGGGGGTTTCTGCTGGGCCTCGGAGGGTTAGGCCCATGGGCCGAATAAAATAGTATTATTCCATATACAGCTGGATGCCATTATCCGTTTAACCGCAGAGATCCAACGTTCCAGGTTCAGCCACGTAAGCGTTTTACTGTGTGACATGACGTTTCGCGTTCTTCTAGGTTTTTACCCCCTATATATATGTCTTCACTCTTCCCAATTTTTTCACCTCACTGTTTAAATCTTCTATCATTCGTCTTAGAGTTTTCATTTCAATCTTTGCCGGGCGTTTTTCTCAAGTTTGTTTGCGAGGTGCGTTTTATATCCCCCTTTTGTAATTATCTTGCACATATATTCCTCGGCATCCTTTTTATAAAAATGGCCGTGAGTGAGCCGGGGGAAATGGACTTGAAAGTAGCAGAAAACGTAATACCAATTGAGAAAGCCGGACCTTCCCGAGCCGGGAAACTTGGGAAGTTTGACATGCATGTCCAAACCTCCAAACTAACTCAAGCCGATCTAGATAAAATAGTCGAAGACTACGGTATCCCTAGGGAGCTGAACCCTATCCTTCCTCCGGCAGGTATGACTATGGACCAATTGCCGGAGGATAAGATCGGTATATACGAGCATCAGTTGAAGGTTGGGGGTGTTAGGATTCCTTTTTCCACTTTTTTGTTAGCCGTAATTCTTTAGGGTACATATTTCTCAATTAGTGCCGATTGGGTTGAACCGGGTTACCCTTTTTGAGCTCCGCTGTTATAGCCTGGACCTTCGGCCGACGGTGACACTTTTCCGAGTGTTCTATCGGCTTTGTAAGCAGGGCAATTGGTTTTCTTTTGAGAGTCGTACTGGACGAAGGGCTAAGAAATGTTTTGTAGAGCTCTTGTCGGGTCTGAAACATTGGAAGGATCGGTTCTTTTTTATAGACCGTAGGGCCATTCCCGATGCTATGCCATGGAGGCACAAGGATTCTAAGATAAGTGACTATTTTTCGGAGAATCATTTTGACTCCGAGGCGACCAAGTTGGCCTCGAAACCGATCGTTCTGCGAAAGCCACCGTCGAGCCTTCTTTGGTTGACTGGCCTTACCTCCGCCTTCAAAAATCCGGGACATGGGGTCATTATAAAGGATGCCGAAGGACGTGGTAATAACATGTTTCTTTTCTATGCAATCTTTCTTTCTTATCTTATCCTTACATAATCTTGCTTATTGTTGTTATGTATTGCTTGCAGTTCTGAATATGTCTGAGTATCTCGAGCTCCCAGAACTGGAGGGCAGTGTGGTTAGTAAGGGGTCGCCCCTTCCGGAGGGCCACCAGAGGCCGCGGGACAAGACAACCAGCCCATTAAGCCCGGACAAATCGATTCCGGTGAAAAGCCATATTCAGAAAGTGGTTGAGAGAGCAGACAAGGATGTGGTGGATGCTCGTGAGGAGAAGGAGAGGAAAAGGCTAATGAAACAGCCGGCCACCAAGAAGAGACCTACTGCCGGGGCTGCTGGGGCACCGAAATGTAGGAGGAAGAATCTTGTCGCGGAAGAAGAAATTGTTTCTTCCGAAGACAAGACCATTGATGCTAATCCTATGAACCAGGTCGGTCCGAGGAATGAGGATAATATGGAGGCCGGAGAGGAGGGGAATGCCGCTGAGGGCGAGGATTTGGAGGAGAGGATGGCCGAGCATGTTGGTGGTCATTCGCCAAGGGAGGAGGACCTTCCCGAAGGCGGAGTGCGAAGGCTTTCTTCCCCTGGTAAGACTTGTCGACGTTGATCTTTTGCTTGTTCGTTCTATAGTATTCTTCTTAATCTTTGTTATTGTTTTTCTCTTAGATCTATCGGTTCATACGGGACACTCGCAGCATCATCTTTCTCAATCTCGGGGGCCATTGGTCGAACGTCTGCCTACTCCTGAAGGTATAACTCTCTTCCTTGGTCTTCCTTTTAGTATGTTGTAGTTTATCCTAGCTAACTTTTGTTCTGCTTGCGCAGAATTGCATACCGAACAGTCTGATGGGTACTTCGTTCCCAGCTGGACTTTAAAGGATGACGTTCGGATGAACTCCTTTCGGGCCTGCCGAGAGATGTTGAATCATTTGGCTACTCCAGCCGAGCAGGAGGCGCTTTCTGAACTTAACAACCACCAACTGTTGCATCAAGCTTACGTCAATATTGGTTCTGGTGTTGCCCTTCATGCCGAGTTGCTGAAGCGTTTTAGTCAGCTGAACAAGGACCTCAGAGAGTTACAAGAAACTCATGCAGGCTGTAGTTCTTTAACCGAAAGGTTACAAACGGCTGAAGAGGAGCGAAACGTTCAGGTGGGCAAGTTTGATGGGTTAATGAAGGAGTTTAGAGAGTTGGAGGATGAGTTGGCCGCTGCGGCCACCCGGTCGGAGGGCATGACTGAGCAGCTGGAGGAAATGGAGAAAGAGAAGAACGAGTGGATGAGTCGTTGCAACTCCAAAGACCAAAGGATTAGAGAGTTAGAGGAGCAGCTGCAAGGCAAGTCCGCTGAGGCAGACCGGTTATCCCAAGAAAACAAACAGCGGGTAACCGAGTTGGCTTCTTCTGAGATGATCCGTCATAACACGGTCAAGGAGCTTCTCCCAGCTGCCTTCCGCAGACTTCTCACTAGCGCAGAATATAAGAGAAGTCTGGGCCGAGTTTACAGCTTGACATATTCCGGAGGTTTCATTGACGGGGTCAAAGTCGGATGTGAGGAGGACGATGTCCAGAAGATCCTTGCGAATTACAAAAAGCTTAACATGGACGCCTCCTCCCTCTGGAAGCCGGAGTACAACAAGTTGTTTGTGGCGGAGTATCCATATGTGAAAAAGCTCGCGGACTCTTATCGCCTACCGTTGGGCGACTTGATGAATCTGATGCCGGATCAGCCTGCGGCGAAAATTGTTCAGCCTGCGGAACAGCCTCCAGTACCACCGAAGGAAACTCCAGCGACCGCCCCCAAGTCAGATGTTTGATTTTGTATTTTTGAACGAATGTAATGTAATGATGGTTGTCTTGACATTTTGAATGAATGATAATATTCCGAACACCAGAAATTTTTGTTTTATTTTTATGCTTCGCTTAAATTTCTTAAGTGTTTGCTTTGAACGAAGCGATTTATGTAATAATATGCCGGTGTGTTTTCACGACCCACTTTTAGTGGCGTGCTTCATGAACCGTTTATTAACTATGCCAGTGTGTTTTCACGACCCACTTTTAGTGGTGTGCTATCACGAACCGTTTATTAACTATGCCGGTGTGTTTTCACGACCCACTTTTAGTGGTGTGCTATCACGAACCGTTATGTTCATAAAAGATAGAAGAATTGCGGAAAACTTCTTCCCCATAACTTGGGGGAAGTATTGATTAGTATTGAAGTTGAGTCCGAGGGACCACATTACAATGTTTATCTGAAACAGTTTCTAAGGTCGATTGCATGCCAAGTCCGAGGGACTTCTCTTCCTTCCATTTTTTCGAGTTTGTACGATCCGTTGCGATACGCTTCTACCACCCGGTAAGGGCCTTCCCAATTCGGTCGTAACTTCCCTTGATTTTCTACCCGGCTTGCCTCATTCTTTCTGTAGACAAAATCACCTACCTTGAATGCAACGCGGCGGACCCTCTGATTGTAGTACTGTTCCACCTTGGCTTTGTACTTGGCTTCCCGGATTGCTGCCATTTCTCTCCTCTCCTGCAATAGGTCTAAATTCAAACGCTGTTATTCTTCATTATCCTCTGGATTGAACATCATGGTCCGGTGAGTAGGCATCCCAATTTCAGCCGGTATGACGGCTTCACTCCCATAGGTCAGGCTGAAATGTGTTTCGCCGTTGCTTGTTTTCAACGAGGTTCTATATGCCCATAGGACGTTCGGAAGTTCGTCTACCCATCCGGCCTTTGTTCTACCCAACCTTGTCTTGATACCATGCATTAGACTTCCGTTGGCCCTTTCGACGAGACCGTTGGCTTGGGGATGAGCTACGGCTGTGTTTATTTGTTTTATCTTCAGCTGTGCACACCAGCTCTTAAAAGGATCGTTCACAAAGTTCGTCCCGTTGTCTGTGACGATTATACCCGGCAGTAATCGACAGACAATGTTGTCCCATACGAACTTCTTTACCTCCTTCCCGGTGGTCTTTGCTAACGCCTTTGCTTCTATCCATTTAGTGAAGTAGTCTATTGCTACAATGACGTATTTCACTTTCCCGGGGGCTTCCGTCAATGGACCGAGGACATCCATCCCCCATTCGTAGAACGGCCAAGGTGCCATGATTGATGTCAGGATTGTTTTGGGTAGCCGGGGCACCGGAGCATGGATTTGACATGAGTCACATTTCCCTATCTCCTCTCGTGCTTCCGTATGCATGGTTGGCCAGTAGTACCCTTGCCTTATCAATTTTGCTACCACCGCTCTTGGTCCGGAGTGCATTCCGCAAGCACCTTCGTGTACCTCTCGGATAATGTAGTTTGCTTGCAACGGTCCTACACATCGTGCCATATGATTCATATATGATCTTTTGAATAACACATCTCCTTTCAGGGTGTAATGAGGAATTTTCATCCGAAGTGTTCTTGCTTCGTTCGGGTCATCCGGCCAAACACCTTCCTTTAAACACCGGATAATAGGAGTCATCCAGTTGTCCCCTTCTTCCTCCACGATAGCATTAACCACCCCTTCTTCGGTTGAGGGCTTTTTTAACACTTCCACTAGAACCTCCTTGGTGAGATGGTTGAAAGCAACCGAGGCCAATTTACTGAGAACATCAGCCTTCTGGTTTTGTGCTCTCGGTATGTTTCGTATGGTGAACTTTTTGAACAAGCCAATGTACTCTTTTGCCTTTGCTAGATACCGTATCATGCTCTCTTTTGAAGCTGTGAACTCCCCGTTGATCTGACTCGCGACAAGCTTGGAGTCTACCCTGACATCTAGGGCTTCCATGTTCATCTTCCTTGCTATACGGAGGCCCGCCAGAAGTGCCTCATATTCAGCTTCATTGTTGGTACTCTTAAAGTTCAAACGAAGGGCATATGTATGTTCTGTTTGTGAAGGACCGATGAGAACCAATCCGGCTCCTGCACCTTTCTTGCTGGACGCTCTGTCCGTGTACAATATCCACTCTTCTGGGGATGAGATATCACATATCTCTTTCTTCGACTGACCGCCGTTGGGTGATTTGGTTCCTAGAGATACTTCTGAGATGAAATCGGCGAGCACTTGACCTTTCACCACATTTCTGGGTATGTATGTTATGTCGTATGCACCCAATTCAACGGCGTATTTCACCAACCTGCCGGAAGCCTCCGCTTTGTTCAATATCTGTTTTATAGGTTGGTCTGTTATAACTTTGATGGGGTGTGCTTCAAAGTATCTCCTTAGCCTTCGGGATGCATGCAAAAGAGATAGAGCCAGCTTTTCGATTGGAGAGTAATTTCTTTCGGCTTCTTGCAATGTTCGGCTTACATAATGGATAGGGAGCTGCTTCCCATTCCTTTCGGTTAGCAATACGGCACTTATCGCATGGCATGCCGCCGGAAGGTAGATGTACAGAGTTTCTTTTGCCCTCGGCGTAGTCAAGGATGGGAGACTTAGGATCAATTGCTTTAGTGATTGGAAAGCCTCTTCCGCGGCTTCTGTCCATCGGTACTCATCCTTGTTTTCCTTGGTGATATTTTTCAATGTTTCAAAGAAGGGGAGGGATTTTTCCGCTGATTTGGCTAAGAAATGGTTAAGGGCCGCCAGCTTTCCGCTCAGGTTTTGCATTTCTTTAAGAGTAGATGGAGACTTCATTTCTGCAATGGCTGTTGTCTTCTTTGGGTTGGCCCTTATTCCTTCGGAAGTTACGATATAACCTAGAAACTTTCCTTCCTCCACACCGAAAGAACATTTCTTCGGGTTTAGTTTCATTTTTATGCCACGGAGATTATTAAAAGTTTTCGCGATATCGGCCAACATTTCCTTTTCGTCGTGGCTCTTAATGACCATATCGTCTACGTATGCCTCTAGATTCCTCCCTATCTGCCCTTTGAAGGCTGAGTCAACTAACCGTTGGTAAGTCGCTCCGGCATTTTTAAGTCCGAAGGGCATTTTGGTGTAGCAGTATGTCCCTTGTTCTGTGTAGAACGCCGTTTTTCCTCATCTTCCTCGGCCATCTGCACTTGATAATAGCCCTTGTATGCATCTAGGAAACACTTGTATTTGAAACCAACTACCGATTCGATCTTCCAATCTATCTCCGGTAACGAATAGTAATCTTTCGGACAAGAGGAATTAAGATTCTTGAAATCAATACACATCCTCCAACTTCCGTCACACTTTCTCACTAACACTGGGTTGGAAATCCATGTAGGATAACGTACAGGCCTAACGATCCCTGTCTCCATCCATTCCTCTACCTCTTTAGTTATTACCTGGTTTTTCACTGCGGAGAAGTTCCGCTTCTTTTGAGCTACCGGAGTGTCTGATATGTTCACGTTCAAATGATGCCGGATCAAACTTCTTGGAACTCCGGTCATGTCCGTTGGCTCCCATGCAAACACATCTTTATTCTTTCTCAGCAACTCGATGAGATTCCTTCGGGCATCTTTAGAGAAACCTTTGCCGATTACAACCAACTGTTCAGGGTACGCAGGGTTTATTAGGACTTCTTCCGTTCCTATTACATCGTCTTCCCCCGTTATCTCTGCCTCCTGGGGAACTACAACTTTGGGTTTTTCCACTGTCTGCTTTTCTTCCAACCTGTGGCATTCAGAAACCATGGACGGACGAGCAATTAGAGTTGCTATCCCCTTTGGTGTAGGAAACTTGATCATTGAGTGAATCGTGGAGGGGATCGCCCTCATTTCTTTTAACCCCGTCCTTCCTAAGATCACATTGTCTGGTGACGGAGAGCGCACTACACAGAAGGTCATCATGGTTCTTCGGTACATGCCATTATCACCGAAGCGTACTTCCAGTTCGATCTTACCCAAAGGCTTATTCGTTTCACCTGAGAAACCTATGAGGGAAGTGCTAGTTTCTCTTAATCATTCTTTTATATCGGCGGAAAGGTTGTTAAAGCAGTGTTCATACATGACGTCTACTGACGACCCTTCGTCCACATAAATCCTCCAGACTAGGTAACCAGCTATATCCCCTTCCACTATCAGAGGTTCATCAGATAGGTCTTCCGTAGTGATGGGTGGAAAGGTGATGGGAGCCTTCATCCACCCTTCTTCTCGATCCCCGTTCCTCATTTTCATTCCTTTGTGAGATCTGATCATGTTGATCACCTTGTCATTCCTTTTATCGTTATTTTTTGAGGTACCTCTATCTCCGGCCGTATCTCTCTGCTTCCAGTCTCTTAGGAGGTGATCTAATCTTCCGGACTCCAAAGCTATTTCTAACTGTTTCTTCAACTGTTTGCAGTGGTTGGTGATATGCCCGTGCTCTTTATGATATTCACAAAACTTATCTGAATTTTCTTTTGTTGTTCTGACGCCGGTGGGTCTGGGAGCTTGTAGGTTCAATTGACGCTCTGTAGCGAGTATTTCCCGAGGGGGCTTTGTGAGTGCTCCAATACCGGGGCATTGGTGACCACCCCCCGTCGCCTCGAATGGCCTGTAATCCTGGCGATAACGCTCGCCGCGACCCTGGTCTCTCCTCGGTGCAACATACGGGTGGTAAGTTTCTTTGTTCCGATGATCATTCCTTCTTTCGTCTCGCGGCCTATCACTTTTGAAGTTATTTTTCTTTCTGTTCGGATCAAAACCTTTTCCTTTAGGCAATTCAGTGCTTTTATATGCTTACCAACTTCATGTCGGATTATATTAGCAATATGCCGGATAACGTAATGACTAATATTATGAATTGTTTGCCACTAAAAGAGGCGGTGGCGACATCTATTTTAGCGAAAAACTGGAAGTCTAAGTGGACTTGGCTCACCGATGTCCTAGTTGATGATGATTTCTTTTACTTTTTGACAAATAAGTTTGATGGGAGGCATGTGACTAGATTGCTGCTTCAGCTCAAAGGTCCCATAAGAAGGTTTGGTTTCTCTGTAGAGCCTAAAACGTTTTTTGAACAAGATGACTTCAATTATGAAGATGTACATGATTGGCTGTTGTGGTTGGGTAATCAAGGAATTGAGGAGCTCATTATTCGAAACTGGTATGCTGAACCAGTTATTTTGCCAACCCAAATGTACACTCGTTTCGAGTTGAAACATCTGGAACTTCATTAGTCTACTATTCCTAGTTTGGCAACTTTTAAAGGTTTCCCAAATCTCTTGAGCTTAGAATTGTTATCCGTCAACTTTAAGACCGGTACAATTTGGGACTTTATAGCTGGTTGTCCCAAAGTTGAGTCTCTTAAAATGAATCGTACTGATTCTAACGAGATGAGACTATTGTTCATTGCACAACTTGGGAATCTGAAGAAGTTGTATTTGTCATTCGGTCGTTGGAACCAGGTTAGCACAATCACAACTCACAGTATGTTTCAGCTTAGAAGTCTTCCAAAACTTGAGTCTCTTACACTGGTTGCGGAGTGTAGGGTAAGACCAATGTTGAGTTTCACACCTAAAATTACAAAAAATTTAAAGTAATGTCTAATACTTATGAAATGTAATGTTGAAAGTCTAATGAAAATTCAGTCTACTATAGTTGTTGGAAGAAGGTAGCTCATCGATGAATGTCCCTGTCGCATTTGTATCCCTCAAAACTTTAAATCTATTCGGAGTCGATTTTGGGAAAAAAGCAATGGTGTCATTCATCATTCAAATGATTCTTGGAGCTCCAAGAATGCAAATAGAAACTAGAGTAAGTGGAATGAATATGAATCTAATTAATCATCATAAATTTCCATGGTTGTGCATCACAATACTATCTCAATTTGCAGGCTTCATTGGCAACTGATCAACATATGGAAATTTTTTCATTAGATTTAGGCAGAAACAGAATGAGGTCTACACAACTAGAGAGTGTCGTGTTTCGATCTTTTCCTAGATCAGTGAATGAATTAACAGTAATAAAGTTTGTGTTTGCTTGTTCACCCGTGCTGAAGAGGATTTATATCAGGCTCAGCAATTTGAGTGTTGATGAATATGAAAATGTGAGGATGAACTGGGAGTTGGCTAGAGAGCCGTTGAAATGCACCGAGCTTCTTCCACAGTCGTAGTGGAATTCTTCTAGTGTTTGATGTTTATGTATATGTTATGTAACCAATGATAATTAACCTCGTATTTTCTTGTTCCTGTTAGATTATATGGTTGCATTAACTTTTATGTTGTTAAAAAATTGCCTAATTTTGGTGGTCTTATGGATATGGCAATTTGACTTTTGAAGGTCAAACTTATTACTTAAATTTGTATTTGTAGATGAAACTTTTAGATACTACAAATTGTAACTTTTAGAAAGTGCTAGTTGAAAGTAGCATATACATAAATCTCTAGAAAGCAACGTNCGGGGCGTGGACGTAGGGCAAGGACAAGTGAGGTCCTTGTAGCCGAACCACGATAAACAATCGTGTTGTGGTTTGATCGTTCTATCTCTTTACTTACATGCTTTACATATATATTGTGTTGTGATTATATATTATCTTTGAGTTCTTCAAAGTACTTCCATTCATATAATAAAGCAAAACGTCACAATATATCTTTAACTAAAACGGGTAATTTGTAAAAGATAATTAACGTAAAAAGCGGTAAACTATTCAACCCCCCTTCTAGTTTTCCACAGAGGTCTACACAACTAGAGAGTGTCGTGTTTCGATCTTTTCCTAGATCAGTGAATGAATTAACAGTAATAAAGTTTGTGTTTGCTTGTTCACCCGTGCTGAAGAGGATTTATATCAGGCTCAGCAATTTGAGTGTTGATGAATATGAAAATGTGAGGATGAACTGGGAGTTGGCTAGAGAGCCGTTGAAATGCACCGAGCTTCTTCCACAGTCGTAGTGGAATTCTTCTAGTGTTTGATGTTTATGTATATGTTATGTAACCAATGATAATTAACCTCGTATTTTCTTGTTCCTGTTAGATTATATGGTTGCATTAACTTTTATGTTGTTAAAAAATTGCCTAATTTTGGTGGTCTTATGGATATGGCAATTTGACTTTTGAAGGTCAAACTTATTACTTAAATTTGTATTTGTAGATGAAACTTTTAGATACTACAAATTGTAACTTTTAGAAAGTGCTAGTTGAAAGTAGCATATACATAAATCTCTAGAAAGCAACGTTGCAATTCATGAGTTCAATTGAAAATGGCATATTTAAATTTTGACTATCTAAAGTCAAAATTGGGGGAGTTTTATGCTATACCATCGGGGGAGTGTTTGGAATATGAATATGTTGACTTATAAAGTCAACATATTCCACAATCATAATTAACCATTATGCATACATATATTGCATCCTAGTTGGAAAACATTGTTAATGGACAAACCCATACGGTTTATCCAACACAAATAGATACAAAACATTTCTCTAAGCATTGTTCAAGTTTTTTGGTTGCCACCAATCTACCATGCATACAATTCCACAAAAGATGTTTAAAACATGTCATTGATCCAACTGTAAAGCTCCATCAGCAGTTCAGCACACATCAAAGTGTAAAACGCTTTGTGCCCTGTTAGTTTCATCACTTAAAAAAAAGCGGAGCATTGAACCTTGATCAAACCGTGCTTCCGTCCTCAACTCCCTGAAACTTTTGGATGAAACAATAGCCACTTTCCTCCTCAACATCCCTTGACCATTTTGAATTGTTCTCTCACGCACGTCGAACACTTTCTGTATCGATTTATGCTTCACAACAGCGATAAGGAACCCATACAAGTTGTACTTGTTAGCAATTCTTGAGGGTATAAACTGTTACATAACGAAGAAAACTAATCAATAGTTTGTGATGGGTTGCATCTATTAAGTAACCATGTCAATAATGCATAAAGGAAGTATAGCAAAGTTTCAAATTACTTACAAGTCGTCCATCTCTCCAGAAGCAGGCAGTCTTCTTCCTATAGAATGCCCTTTCTTCGTTATCATGGACTGTGTGAAACGGCCAATTACACATCCAATTCATCCGACGGGGTTCAAAATCTGAATATAATATTAGATACTTAGTTACATATAATCCAATAAGTTATACTGCTATGATATACTTCATGTAGTTATAGTGAATAAATTAAAACATACCATAGTCATGTGGTTGGTGACATAGGGCATTCATGGCTATGTTGGTGCTGTATGTCTCCACTGTTGAGATGGCCCCTCCATCATGTTCAAACAACATTACATTAAACTCCTCCCCCGGGACAACCTGAGTAAACACCATCATCTGACCAGGTACCATTTTCAAGTCTTTGGCCAGTCTCGCCCAACCACAGCCAAAGAGGTACCTGTGGACATATCGATCATAGCAATCCTTAAAACTTTGCACACTAACTTCGTACTCAATGGTGTTACTAGTAACCATGATCGACTCTGTAGGTGTTGGACCATGCAGATATGCTAGAAAATCTTCTGGCAATGACTGCTCAAACATAGATGTGTCTGTCACTGGCACTAAACATCTCCAAAACTTAACACTTTCTGGTTCATAATTATGTAACTCCTCCAAATTCTCATTGTAGGTAGCTACATAAAACACATCCTCACCCTCTTCTATAAAATGTGGATAACAAACATCCGAACAAGTGATGTTGTGTGTCGCAAAATCATTCCACCTTGCTCCCTCAACAACATAGACTAACTCTGATAATCTTCTTACACTAACTCTCCATCTAATCCCGATATAGTTAACTAAGTAAATATAACGATTTCCATGATAGGAGCCTCCTAACACATAATCATTATGCAGTTTCTGTATATCAAGATTATGTTTTAAGCAAACCTAGTTTCTTAGAGAAATAACATTTAATTCTTATATGATGTTAACTTACAAACTCATCCAGAACATCTTCAGGATTGTCCAAAGCGCAAATAAATTGATTCCCATACATAGCTACTGCATTAATGATTAAGATTATGACAAATCACGTTTGAATGTAATATAAATCAGTAAATATTGTTACCTCGTATGTGTGTTGTTTGATTTTGCACGCCTTGCAACTTCAGATGGTTTTTGTTTGTGGGTGTGTGATTAGATCAGATTCAATAAGATAGAATATGGATAGGTTTTATGTGACAATGTGTGTGAGATGATCGGTTTTACTCAAGTGTTAATGGTTGGGTGTGGGTTTATTGATTCCCGCGAAAACATCAATATGCGTATCAGGGAAGATACGAAAAAGTTGCATAATTAACAATGTGTCAGTTCACATTTCGTCCCTAAAGTTGAATGTCGGGTTTATGTTGGGTTAGCAAATGGTTAAAAGGTGAATAGAACAGAAAACGTGCGTTGCCCGAGCCCAAACGGGTCAAGGGACGCATTCGGTCTAACAAACACATAGTTTGGACGCATGGCGACGATTTTTGTCACTTAGGGGGCAGGGCGATGTTTTTGGACAAGTTTAAGGACCAACGGTGTATTTTAGTCTTCTTTTAAGTTAAGTAACCATGAACTGTTCAAAAGAAAAAAGAAANTCAATAAGATAGAATATGGATAGGTTTTATGTGACAATGTGTGTGAGATGATCGGTTTTACTCAAGTGTTAATGGTTGGGTGTGGGTTTATTGATTCCCGCGAAAACATCAATATGCGTATCAGGGAAGATACGAAAAAGTTGCATAATTAACAATGTGTCAGTTCACATTTCGTCCCTAAAGTTGAATGTCGGGTTTATGTTGGGTTAGCAAATGGTTAAAAGGTGAATGGACTATTATGCCCCTCGAAGTAGAACAGAAAACGTGCGTTGCCCGAGCCCAAACGGGTCAAGGGACGCATTCGGTCTAACAAACACATAGTTTGGACGCATGGCGACGATTTTTGTCACTTAGGAGGCAGGGCGATGTTTTTGGACAAGTTTAAGGACCAACGGTGTATTTTAGTCTTCTTTTAAGTTAAGTAACCATGAACTGTTCAAAAGAAAAAAGAAAAAAAAAGGTAACCATTTATGAAAGCTACAAAAGTCAATGGATAAAAGAAAGATTCATTAGAAATGGGCATCAGTGGGGTTGGCAATGGGTCACTCACCCAAAATCCCATCACTCACTCCCAACCAATCTCTATATGTCACATCATTCACATACTTTTTTCATCACTCACATCTTTTTTTGTTGGCAACACCATCACTCACTACATCCCTTCGCTCCCTTCATTTTTTTTTAAAAAAATTCCATTAAAATTAAAAAAAATCATATATATTACTAAAAAAAATAAAATAACTAAAATTCCATTAAAATTAAAAACCTTACATAAAATATTACTAAACTAAAACTAGCGTAAAAACACTAAAACTTAACTTAAAAACATTAAATCCTACAAACTACACGATTGGTTTTTTTTAGGCTCCATAATTTTTTAGGCTCGGTATACTTTTTATTTTATTTATCGGTATATTTTTTTTGATTGTCTATTCCCATTCTTTGTCCAATATATATTCTTCCAAAAAAAGATCCGTTTGAAATATTAACTCTCCAACGTTCAAATATAGCCCCAACGGTCGAATTTCTTTCTCTTTCCTGTGCGTGAAAGTTTCATACAAATTGCATCCCGTGTCCCTTCACGTATTGTCGGCAGCGGTGTTCACGTGCGGGATCCATCCCGTGCCCCGTGCCATCCCGTGGGTGTTGCCAACCCCTAACCTTTTATAACATTCTTTATTATATTGTGTTTTGTTTCCGCTAAATTAAATTAAAATTGGACGATCCTATGCCATTGTTGTAAATTGCATATTATTAACCTCGTAATTGTATATTTTTCTGCAAGATTCGAAATGTCGTATTATTTTGAGTTTTGACATCTCACACGTTGGGGGACACGAGCTGAATCCAAGCCTGCCAAAGCTCGAGCTCGGCTCGTTTATAATTATAAAGCTCGAGCTTGTTTCGAGCTTAAAATTTAAAGCTCGAGCTCTTGAGTCTCCATGAATATATATGACGTAAAGGTAATAAAGCTCAAATGAAACTTAGCTCATTAATCACATTAGGCTCGAGTTTATGTATTTTTTTAAGCTCGTTTATACATAGTTATACGTATAAACAATATATACTCATATATATGTATAGGGCTCATCAAGGTTTGTGAGCCTAGTCGATGTTTAAATATAAAGTTCGTGTTCGATTATTTAATGAGCCAAAACTCCGACTCGAGCTCGTGAACTCGTTTAAGCTCAACTCGTTCGAGCTTTTTACTGATCTGATCCTGAGCTTTCTATGAACAGCTAAACTCATTTTCACCTCTTCACATGTTCAATATTTCCTTATAAAACTAGGTGCATATCATGTATAGCAATATGATTGGTTACTAATCACATTGAATTGTATAAGAGCACTGGGTACCGTTGGTGCCATGGCTTGGTGTCGTGGGACTTTTTTGTTGCCACGTCAGCAAAAAGCTCCATGGCACCAGAAAACCCACGGCACCACATTTCAGGGGTATCCGTTGGCACCAGAATTTCTGGTGCCGTCGGCCATTTTTTAAACAAAAATTAAAATATACACAATATAAACTAAAATAAACTTCATTAATATTAAAAACAAACATTATATATAAAAAAACAAACATTACATGTAAAAAAAAACACACATTACATTAAAAAAAAATACAAACTAATTATGCAAGTTCCATAAATGCTCCACAAGGTCATTTCGAAGCTCGTCGTGAACTATTCGATCGCGAAGTTCTTTACTTTTTGTAACATGTAAATCACATCTTTCGATCCAATTTTCTGGCATGTTCGGGCGTGGATCGACGAATGTATCTCTTAAACTCACTTTGAATCCTTCGTCTCCCAATATCATGTTGTGTAACATTATACAACAATACATGATTAGTTTCAAAGTGTTGACTTGAAAAGCACGTGCCGGTTGTCGTATAATCCCCCAACGATCTTGTAGGACTCCGAAGGCTCGTTCAATATCTTTTCTAGCAATTTCTTGTACTCTTTTGAAGTTCAAATTTTTTTCCGACCTTGCAACACTAAACGTTTTCACAAACACGGACCATGTTGGATAAATGCCGTCGGCTAAATAGTAACCTTTTTTATATGTATGTCCGTTTACTTCAAACGGACATTCCGGAGCTGTACCGGCAAGTTCTTGATCAAATATCGGGGAACCATACAACACATTAAGATCATTATTTGCCCCTGGAACCCCAAAATATGCATGCCAAATCCATAATCTTTGATCCGCAACCGCTTCCAACATAAGAGTTGGGTATTTATGATCACGTCTTTTGAATTGAGCTTGTAAGGCCTTTGGACAATTTTTCCAATCCCAA
>LBNU01023886.1:348377-367370 GCA_014162995.1 Artemisia annua
TGAGAGGATGATAATAACACCCCTCGTTAAATCTACATTCTTGGCCTGCGTGACCGTTAACACAATGTCGCCCTGATGGAATGAACTCCCCCACCCGCCCGTGCCATTCAGTTTTTAAGTTAATTTACTATCTTGTTTTTAATATACTTTCAGCTACCGTCTCTATTTCATAAAAGTGGTAGTTTCTTTCAGGTTCTTTATCTACTGTTGTCTTCGTCCATTTAATTTTTTCCATATTTATACGTTGTCGACGCACCTGTATTGTGTTCTCTTGTTACCAGCCTGGTTTTTTGTCCACCGAGAAATTAGTTTTCTTTTGTTTTTCTTTCCTCTCTCGCCTTTTTACGCTGATTCGTTACAACAGATTTTTTTTCTCTCTTACTGGAATTGTGGCCGTTTTTTGTAACGTTTTCCCACCTCAGTTTTTTCATTTTTCTCTTCCTTTTTTTACGTTTTCGTACTATTTTTGCTAATATTTACTGGGCCTAAAACTGTAAAAAAGGACGAAAAGGTTGAAAAACGGGAAGAAAACGTTAAAAACCGGGTGAAAATGTTAAAAAAGGAAGAAAACGTAAAAACTCGGGTGAAAAACGTGAAAAAACGGGCGAAACGTAAAAAAACAGTCGAAAACGAAAAAACGGGTGAAAACGAAAAAACCGGGTGAAAACGTAAAAAACGGGTGTAAACGTAAAAAAACGGACGAAAACGTAAAAAAACAGGCGAAAACGTAAAAAAACGGGCGAAAACGTAAAAAACCGGATGAAAACGTAAAAAAACGAGCGTAAACGTAAAAAAAATGGACAAAAACGTAAAAAACGGATGAAAATGTAAAAAAAATGGGCGAAAACGTAAAAAAACATGCAAAAAGGTTAAAAAACCGGGTGAAAATGTAAAAAACGGGCGTAAACGTAAAAAAAATGGGCGTAAACGTAAAAAAACAGAAGAAAACGTAAAAACCGGGCGAAAACGTAAAAAAATGGGCGTAAACGTAAAAAAAATGGACGAAAACGTAAAAAAACACGGGAAAACGTAAAAAAACGGAATAAAATGTAAAAAACCGGGTGAAAACGTAAAAAACCGGGAGAAAACGTAAAAAAACGGGCGTAAACGTAAAAAAAGGACGAAAACGTAAAAAAACGGACGAAAACTTAAAAAAAGTGGCGAAAACTTAAAAAAACGGAAGAAAACGTAAAAAAACCGGGTGAAAACGTAAAAAAACGGGCGTAAACGTAAAAAAAAAGGACGAAAACAAACGTGTAAAATCGGACAAAAAAGTAAGAAAACGGATAAAAACGTGTAAAATCGGAAGAAAACGAAATTTCGAGTTATTTACTAACGACCGTTAGTGTAAAGGACTAACGATGCGACACTTAGTACATACAATACAATAGCAAAAAATGTCAAGTTTTGTGTTACAATGAAAAAAAAATAGTTGGCAACATAAAATGGAAAAAAGTGTCAAGTTCAATGTATTTTTTTATTATTTTTTCATAAATAATCACTAAAACACATTAATAATCATTATCTAACAGTAAAAACTAATGTATAATCACAACAATCCATAAACAACTAAAATGAACAAAAAAAGAAAAAAAAATCAAAACACAACAAAATACATAAATAACAAAAACACATAATAATAATAATAATAATAATAATAATAATAATAATAATAATAAAACTTATCAGTTGAACTGTACCATCAATTGGAGATTAAGTCTGTTCATTTTTATTCGTAGTTTTTGCCGAACTCGTATAGCGTTCGATTGTTCCATTTGTGTGTTTTAACGGTACAATTATGCTTAATTTTGCTTATTTAGGGTTTGGGTTTCGGAGAGAGAGACTGAAGTTTTGTTTTTTTTTTTTTTTTTTTTTTTTTTTTTTTTTTTATAATGATTACGTTGGTAGGTGGTTGGGTTGTATTGATTAGAAGGGCGAAATTACAATATTGCCCATCCACATTTTTTTTAATGTTTGATCTTGACCATTATATTTAAGGAGATATATGCTGGTGTTGTATGATAAAGGTTCGTAAAATAACTCAACTCGTTTTCACAATATTAACAATAAGAACATATTATATAAACAAAAAATCAATAGCCCTTTTAAACTTTTTTTAAATTTTCACAGCTGCATCATTTCTCTTCTAAAAAAGTATAAGATTATCTATACATATATACACGGCTAACATAATTTTTGTCGATTAAGAAAAAACATAGTATCATTTAAGATTGATTTAAACTGCAAAGCGCGGCTAGGAAGGCTATGTGCCTATGTCCCGCGTGTCATCCCATGCGTGGATAGGTCTCGCACACTAATCGCACTATGTGGAAGAGTTTTATGGGGGACCTTTCTTCTCTTCTGGTTGATCCGAACTTCAACCCAATCAAGCGACTTGCCTTTCACTAATTACTTTAGCCGAGTACACTTGGCTGTTGGTGAGAAACACAGGCACAAACATTTGTTACATCACATAGACCAAGACACAGACAAATGGGCAATTTTTCATACAACCTCAATAGACTATTAATGATAAAATCCGCAAATACAATTTTTGTTTTTAGTACACCACCACTGCCAGCTAAAATATAGCCACTTATAAACCTGAGGTTTTTCTCGATGACTATATACATTCATCACCGACTACGTACTGAGCAAGATAACCCAAAACTTCCTATAATGTACTCTACTCACTTTATTTTACCGTGAGATAAAGTATACAGTTTATCAAGAATCCAACGTTGATATGTCACCTCATGGAAGCATAAGGCAGGTCAACCCCCGATTAACCTCGAGATAAAGTCAAATATCTTTTTGGACATCTTTTGTTTGTGTTCAACGACCCTTTTTGTTCAACTTTGGATTTTTGCACATTCTTATACTTTTCGGAGTTACTTCCACTAGTTCATCTTCTTGGATATACTCGATGCAATCATCAAGACTATAATCCAATGGTGTGTCAAGAACAACTGTATATACATACACCAATTAAAAAATGTTAAAATAGAAAAACACAAGTCTGTCTCTATTGAAGGATTTATTTATTTATTTATTTATTTTTTAAATAATTTTTTTGGGGAAAGTAATTCTTACCAGACACTTCTTTGTTTGAACGCACATTGGTAGCAGCTTTCTTTTTGCATACGTTGAGGGATAAATCACCAGGACGCTGATGAATGCCGACAATCTGGCCCTTGTAAACTTCCGCTCCCGGTTTAATAAATAATTGCCCTCTTTCTTGAGAACTAGCTAGAGCATAAGAAGTCACTGTTCCATCTTCAAAAGCAATCTACACAACCATAGGCAAATTAGTAATTCTAGCATGAGAAGTTTCAGAAAAATGCTTTTAGGCAATGGAGGAATTAGTAGTTTTTAGGGATTCTTAAAAGTGAATACATACAATTGAATAATACATACAATTGAATAATAAGTGACAGCGGAAAGTTTTATGAAACTTATCATAAAAAAATATATATTTTTAATTAAATTGTAATACTAGCAGAAGCATAATCTTTTATCCAAAAAATTAATAAAGCTGATGATTGATGCTTAAAGTCTCAATAATCATATCATAAGTTACGAAACATAAATCCAAACACCCAATTGTAGTTGTGGTTACCAGGGATCCGAGATCACGGGTTGACATGTCACCAGCCCAAGGTCCGTAACTATCAAATATTGTGTTAAGAATAGCTGTTCCCCGAGACGCTGTCAGAATTGCATTTCTCAGTCCAAGCAGTCCACGAGTTGGTATCTTGTATTTCAGTATTGTTGTTCCTTCATTGCTAAACATCGAAGAGATCAAATTTACAACACGAATGATTGTCATCAATTGCAAAATTTTCAGTGTCATACTGTCATTTATATGAAGAAGTAAATGTTTAATAGTGTTAATAATTATTGATTTAATAACACAGTATGTTTTTGACATGTCCCAAGTAAACCGACAACAACTTTCAAAAGACTAGTAAGAAGAGTGATGCACATACCCAAGCCCTTGCATATCAAACATTTGACCACGCCTTTTACCAAGAAGTTCAACAACCGACCCCATATGTTCTTCAGGTACCTCCACAGTGGCAATCTGCAAGAATCATGTTATAAGAGTTTATATAGCACACATACATGCTTTAAATCAAACAAAATTTTTTCATGAAAAAAAAAAAAAAAAAAAAAAAAAANAAGAAGAAAAGAAAAGAAAAGAAAAACTGTACCTCGTAAGGTTCAAGCAACTTGTCATCAATTCTCTTGTTAATTACTTTAGGAGGTCCCACCATGAACTCGTAATTTTCCCTTCGCCTAAAATGCATAGAATAGTAAGTACATTTTCACATAGGAAGAAAAAAGGGTAGTAACACAAACTACAGTATTATTACATGTTCTCTATCAGTATCGTGATGTGTAAAGTACCACGACCACTAACAAGGAAGGTATCTGCAGTTTCACCGTCTTCAACTTTCATTGCCAAATTTCTCTCAATCTCACGGTAGAGTCTGTCTCTTAAGTTTCTGCTAGTAACATACTTTCCCTATAACAGAATTAAAAAAATTTGTAAAGTTGCTATTTTTGAATGTCATTGTTGAATCTCTAATAGATGAAGGGGTAACCATAAAGATTGAGTACCAAATGTTGTACTAAGTTTTTTCATACAACTTACCTCACGACCAACAAATGGTGAAGTATTGATTGAGAAAGCCATTTTGACTGTAGGTTCTTCCACCCTAATGGCGGGTAGGGCCTTCCCATCAGCTTTACAAGCAATCGTTTCCCCAATCTGAATAAACAAAGCAAAACAATCAGACATGACTGAGAAAATGGTCAAAACAGGTTCTGGTCAAAACAAGTTATTTCAAATGCGATAAAAACGATTTGGGCCGTGACAGGCTTTATCCGTTTATCATTATCAAAAAAATTTATTTGCTAAAGATGATTACGTAAACTATGTTGTTAAAAGTATAACATAACTTTTCTTGATAAGCAATTTAGGAGCTCTTTATGCATTTGAATAGATACTGGATGGTTTTCAACTGAGTTAAATCCATTTAACCTGTTTGTTTTAAAGTCAAATCCTTTAGATTAACCAATTTGACTCCTTAAAGATAAAACATTAGCCCAAACGTCACATTCATAGGTAAATGGTCACAATTGTCACCTTTAAAACTAATTATTCTATAAGATTGTTCCAATGATGCAATCTTATATCACGAAGTTGGAGGGGATTGGTACGTTGTTTTATATGCATTTTATTTTTCCACAAAACTAATGGTACCTGAATATCATTAATACCACAGACTGCACAAATATCACCAGCCTCAACACTTTCTGCAGGAGCCCTAAAAAATTTCTCAAACACAAATAGTTCGCTGACTTTTCCAAATCTGCAGGCATCGTCTGTTGTGCATACCTAAAAGAAGAAAAAGACAATGATTTGTTTCAGAACAGAAATTCATTGGGATATTAGGGCAGGGTTGATCTGCGTTTTTAAGAAGTCATAATGTTATATTGATTTATCAGAATCAAATATTCAGCCCTAAACTCGTAATAACATGAGCAGTAGAAAATAGGTTTTGAATGAGCTTGTTTGAAGTTGCAATCATCGGTTCATATGCTTAAATGTCTGGCACTTTCTGATTGTTTAAGAACTTAATGGATAAAATGATCAGCAATGACATTCGGTTTTGGAACAATAGTGCTCTGATGCACCGAAACGCCTGTTAGGTCTGCGTGCCCGTTTGGGAACGGGGTGGGAACGGAAACGCCCCCGAAACGTTTCCCCGACGTATCCCTAGCCGTTTCTGGATTACCATGCCGTATCCCTAGCGGTTTCTGGATTACCACGCCGTTTCCAACCAGTTTCTTATGGGTTTAATGGGCTTTTTTAGTAAACGTTTTTGCCAGAAAAAAGTGTTGCCGTCGCCGGAAACAGGTAAAGTGGTCTGTGGTCGGGAGTGGCATGAGGAAGATAAAGATATAAAGGTTTCTTTTTTGTGATTGGTCACTCGGTTGTGTGAGAAGTAAAGTAAAAAGATTCCTTTCTTTTCTTGTGACGTGAAGTATTACCATAGTACCATAGGGACTAGTCTAGAAACATAATTTAATTATGTCTTTTTTATTTACAACTTTTATCACAATCTTTTACTACTACTACGTAGCTTTAATTTTCAAATTTTAGTCATCTTTACTTTATATACTCCGTATATGAAAGAGAAGTTATTGTCTAACAAAATTTGTTAATTAAGTCACTTCTTTATTCTATGTTTTTGTTTTGATTTTGTTTGTTGGTGTTTACAATTTACATCAACATATATCTATTTTAGATTTTCTTTAATATATTTTTAATTTTTTATATTTTTTTTATTGTCGTATCTATGCCGTTCCCGTATCTTGAATTTTTTATTTTTGCCGTTTTCCGTTCCCGTATCCCTTAGCCGTTCCCGTTTCGGTGCTACATAATAATAGTGATGGTATGCAAAATGGAAGTAGAAGCATCTCAAATAAGGAAAAAGATGTAAACAATGGCCTTGTGTCCCGTTTGAGTCATTTTGTACAACATACCAACGTACTTTTTCATTCGTTCCGTTCTAATCATTGCATTTTTTTTGTACATCTGAGTCAAAAAGTAAGGGTTTGCGAAACAGATAACAGTAAAACTTACACGAACATCCATGCCTTTGTTTAGAACCCCGGCATGCAAGCGGCCGATAGCTATTTTACCCTTGTGTTCGTCATACTCAGTGCTCGTGACCTGTATACAGACTTAAATTTAACTGAACGTCTCACAACAAATGCAATAAAGAAAGCAGGATCCCATGGCAAATAAGAGAAGTGGATGAATGGTGCAAGAAAAACATACAAGCATTTGAAGTGCACCATCTTTCTTGATTTTTGGTCCTGGTATGCATCTAATTATTGTCTCGAAAAGTGGTCCAAGATCATCCGCCAAATTATCAGGCTCTAATCCAGCTTTACCAGTCAAACCAATAGCATATACTGCTTGGAAATCACACTGCAACAAAAATTGCAATTTAATACGTTACATAAATTATCCTAAATTAATCATACGGAGTGATAACATAAAGGTGCCAACTTGATAAGTATCTGAATTGAATCTGCAGTCTACACAAAAAGTACCTGTTCATCAGATGCATTTAGTTCAATGAAGAGTTCAAAGGTGGAGTTTATGACAAATTCTGGACGAGCAGATGGTCTATCAACTTTGTTAACGACAACAACAACAGCATGTCCGAATTCAAGAGCTTTCTTCAAAACAAATCTTGTTTGTGGCATTGGGCCCTCAACAGAATCTACCTGAAAACAAACAGTATATTTAGACGCCAATATTATTAACGTAACGAAACAAGTTATAGAAATAAAAGACACTGATTCCTAAAAAGGTATAGAAAATACATGCAAAAGAAAAAGTATGAAGGCATTGCTGATATGCAAAACGAGTTACAGCCATAACTGAACAAAGCTGCTCCATATGTAACTTTGAATTTTTATATACGACGAATATCTTTTCATTCTTATCAAACCTTGCTCAATAAGCATATATATGTGTTAAACCGACTATTTCTTGCTGTACTCAAAACCCAAACGAAATTTCCGGCACCACATGGCCATACCCAAAGCTGTTTAATTAAACGTAACGTAATGAAGACAAGAACAATAATACTCGTGAATCCATGAGAAAATTAGTGCGTTGACATTTTGTGACAAATGTGTAAGAAACGTACCACTAAAAGAATTCCCTCCACCATATTAAGGACACGTTCTACTTCACCTCCAAAGTCAGAATGTCCCGGAGTGTCAATGATGTTCATTTTTGTATCCTTATAAGTAATAGACGTGTTTTTACTAAGGATTGTAATTCCCCTCTCTCGCTCTAAATCATTTGAATCCATGATTCTTTCTTCTACCACTTGATTATCACGAAACACCTGCAAAAAAGTAAAATTAACATGAAGATTTTTCTTTTGATATGAAAAGTTAAATAGGTAAGATGTAAGTAAGCGAAGCATATGATTACTTTAGCCTGCTTCAACATTGCATCCACAAGAGTCGTCTTTCCATGATCGACGTGAGCAACAATCGCAATATTTCTGATGTCATTTCTCCTCACTAATTTCTCCTTGTTATCTGCATCAACATAAACTCATAAAGCATAACACCTTAAAAGTTAACAAAAACCACATCAATACACTACCGAAAATCGGAAGTTATAGACTACAATCCACAACAGCAACTTAATCACTGTGCAGTGTGCACTACTTAACAGTTAACACACTGAAAACCATCATATAAGATTACACGTCAGATAACACAAAGATACATCCCAAGGCATGAGTTCATCTTCCAAATAGCCTATACACTACGCAAGCCACCTGGCAGGTAAACGCCAAAGAAAGCAATGTACATCCATCCTAGTTACAACTAAAAATCATGGTGGGGCCCACTACTTGAAGCTTACAAGGGGCTCAAATGTCTTATTGCCTACCGACGTAGTTCACACATAGTTTTCATTTAGGGGTTGTTTGTTTAAGCTTATATGTTGGCTTATGAGCTTATTTCATTTCGGCTTATATTACATAAGCCTCAATTTTTTGGCTTATTTTGTGAATTTTGGGTCTATATATAAGCTTATTATATCATAATAAACTTACATAAGCCCATACGTGTCAAAATAAGCCAGAAAATTGAGGCTTATGTAATATAAGCTGAAATCAAATGAGCACGTAAGCCCACATATAAGCTTAAACAAACACCCCCTTAGACATTTAATCGAACACATAGAGTGCAACCTATACTTTTGATACATATACACTACCACAATCATTAAAAACATACATATTCAAACATATTACAAAACCAAACAAATATTCAACAACAACAAATTAACATTTTTTTTACCAGTAGAAGTTTGAGTAGCTTCAGCTTCAGAAACAGAGCACTTAACAATATTAGGAATTCTTGAAGACTTGAGAATTGGAAAAGAATAATAAGAAGATAAGGTGCGATTAACAGCAACTTGGGTTGTTTTCAAAAAAGATGAAGAAAATGAAAAACCACCCTTTTGGTTTTTATCAATATTTAATTTTGGAATAACTGAACTGTGTATTCCAATTGCTGCCATTTTTTAAAAAACTCCCTCGCTGATTCACACAAAAACAGAGAGGGAGTGAAATGGAATGGGGTTGTGGTGAAAACAGAGGAGGGGTGGATATTTTGATGAGGAGGAGATGGTTTTTGGAATGAAAATGTATGGCTTGTGTTTGGATATCGATATGTGGGCTTGGTGGGAGTTTAGATACCACTAGTATTATCATATGGGCTCAAGTGCCTACTTATCAACTATTTAACTACTGTATTAATTTCGCCCATAAAAGCCAAACTGAATTTATAACCGAGCTGAATTTATTAAAATAGAAACGAACAGAAATAAATATTCGCTTCTCGGTTTGCATATGGTTTTAACACAATAAACCGAAAACCAAATTCACACAAATGTATATATTTTCTATAAAAAGATATTCAAACTCTTTTATAGTATAAATATAACATTTTTTAAACTTGAAATTTTTTTGGTGCTAAAAGTTTCTATAAATAAATAAAATTAAGTAATTCAGGTAATTTGGTTCGATTTTTGGTTATTCGGTTTGGTTTAATCAAATTTGAATTCGGTTCAGTTCGGTTTTCGGCTTAACCCAAAAAAATAACTGAACTAACCGAACCGAATAAACCGAACAACCTGATAACCGAATCGATGAACTCCCCTACTATTAATTGAATATGATTGCTTTTATACCATATAATATTTTTCTAAAATTTAATCCGAAAAAAAAAAAAAAAACTAAACTTTGTGGATTAAACCATGACTTAGATCTTCAAAGCCTTACCTTTTCTGCTTCCTAAGAGAATACATGCTCGGAAGTAGGCTCTAAAGTTGTCGCCTATGGGTTTTGAACAAAAACTCCGCTAGAGAATATTAAGCTCTCAATATTATGTCACGCTTTTGATTTCTGAGATCTAAAATAGAAGAGAAAATTATTTGAGTTATCTAGTTGTTTTTTTAGTAACCATGATTTTTAATTTTTTGATCGATTAATCACCGTCACACAGGTTGAAAGCAGATGCTAGTTTATGTCTCTTAATTTTAACTTGATTTGTATATGTGAAAAGAACTGCATTAGATATTTATTAGATTTCTAAGTATTCAGTTAACTACAATTAGACCATGGTTTAAAGAAGACTTGGAGTTTGATCATGTATAGTATCACCGAACCTAAAAGGACCGGATCTAGTACAATCAAATACAAACCCTAATGACTCCAGATCCCGTAGCAGTTCGGACTGCACTAGCGGCTGGTCCGGCAAGGCCAGACCAATATAGAGTAAAACTAGCTACGAGCGACCGGGCCACGACCATCAGCCGCGAAAGAATATATTAAGTCCGAAATNTCTTCTTGATATTTAAAAGATTTTGGGATATCTTTTCCGTATATATCTAAAGCAATATATCTTATTTGTTTAGATATGCACAAACAGTGCATATGATATTTGTTCTATAGGCTGCCGTAACTTTTGACCAATAAAAACAATTTAATGTGGCGTGTACAACTAAACAACTTAATGTGTCGTGTACAACTAAACATGTACGAACAAATAAAGAATGAATACCGCATCGGTTGTGTTTTAAAGTTACCGGATTTTGAACTCAATGGTTGCTTTCCGGTGATGTGAGAACACGAAACTTGTCGTAGTCATGTCTCACGGATGGCGCCACTTGTTGATGCATAATCTGGCGCGGGCTGTATTCAACGACTCTCCATGGGCCGTTAGTCGTCTTGTCGAGCCCTGAGTAGACCTGTCAACAAAGAGAACCCGTTAGGAGTGGACCCGAGGCCGTAGCCCCGGGATCCACCTCCGACGGTCAAGTTAGTATCTATGCGATGTAGCATATAATATTTAGGTTTAGGGTAACCTGTTTGGCCGTAGTCAATAAGGAGATTCCAGCCATCTATATATTCTAATAAAGCAAGGTATGAAAAAGACCATTCTGTCCCATTAAAAAGTGAATGCTGATTTTTAAGAGTGTCTACTATTGTCTTTTTACAAATACATTTTCGGATTTGAATAAATACATTTGAATGTCTACAAATTTTTCGGAAGGAAACCAGAACATAAAAGTCAAAGCTTACATGGTAAGCCACAGTATTTTCTGTGCAAACCCCACAAACCTTCACCACTTCTTGCATGGCTTTTCAAAACTCATACATAAACATGACCAACTAATACCGATTCATTCCAAACACCTCAACCCGATGTGAATCATAAACCCTAACGCTTGATCATCACAAATTCTTTTGAAACCAGTAAGTATCTTTATATTTTCTAATAGTAAACAATATGATGTTTTCAATTTTAGGATTTGCAGCCTTAACAGGTCAATCCATAAGAATGAGTATAGATATCATTTTGTTGGTCGGGATGAGAATTAGTTCTTCAAAAGGTAGATTCCTCATTTTCTTAAATCCATTCTTTTTGTGTTTTTATGCTGAATTATTATTGTAATCGTCATCATTCATCTACTTTGTTATGTATTTTGGTTTTGTTTGAAAATTTAATTCATTTGAATCTTTAATNGGATTTGAATAAATACATTTGAATGTCTACAAATTTTTCGGAAGGAAACCAGAACGTAAAAGTCAAAGCTTACATGGTAAGCCACAATATTTTCGGTGCAAACCCCACAAACCTTCACCACTTCTTACCTGGCTTTTCAAAACTCATACATAAACATGACCAACTAATACCGATTCATTCCAAAAACCTCAACCCGATGTGAATCATAAACCCTAATGCTTGATCATCATCACAAATTCTTTTGAAACCAGTAAGTATCTTTATATTTTATAATAGTAAACGATATGATGTTTTCAATTTTAGGATTTGCAGCCTTAACAGGTCAATCCATAAAGAATGAGTATAGATATCATTTTGTTGGTCAAGATGAGAATTAGTTCTTCAAAAGGTAGATTCCTCATTTTCTTAAATCCATTCTTTTTGTTTTTTTATGCTAAATTGTTATTGTAATCGTCATCATTCATCTACTTTGTTATGTATTTTGGTTTTGTTTGAAAATTTAATTCATTTGAATCTTCAATGAGTTGTCTACTGATTTCTTTTTAGGTCTTAAACGGTTAACAAAGAATGATGAATGAACTTCCTTGACGAGATAGAGGTAAAACCTTGATTTTTATCATATGTTTTGTACCATTCGATATGCATATGATGTGAATATTGTCTTCGGTTACATGATGAACACCAAGTGTTCGATAAAATTACCAAATGAAAATAATGTCAAAAGAATTTGGTTAGCTTACTCAAGAAGTTTTTTATTTGAATTTATTTGATAACTAAGGAATGTTTTTAATTGCTAACATAAGTTTTACTGTTCTGTTAGGAATTCGCATTTCAAATGAAGTGAACCTCATCATTTTTCCTTAAATTATCTCTCAATATTTTCACTTTCTAATTTGTAGGAGTATAAGATGATTATAATATGATACAAACATGTGATGCAACTTGAGTTGGCTGTTTTATGAAAGGTTTATGATCAAGGGTTGATATTCGGCGCATCATAAATCTCGGTCCTATGAACCGCTTAATCTCAGTTTATTGAGCGAGGTAATCTAATTCAAATAAGCATTTTAATTTGTTTCATGTATTGAATGGTACAATAGTTTCTCTTTACTTTGTTTGCAGTTCAAAGTTTAAGTCCTAACTGATTCATAAAGAGTAATGAATGAATTCTAAGACAAGATAAAGGTAAATTCTTGATTCTTATAATGCCCCATTTTATTTATTTTTATATGTTTGTTGCTATTTTGGTGAATATGAATCATAGTAACAGGGGCTTTTATTGGAATATGAACACGGACCCTATCATTGAAAAAGTTGTGCCCAGTTGTGATGGTGCAAGAGTTGGTATTGGTTGTTCCATAATCTCTTAAACCAACTTCTAAAATTTATGCTTGATCACGTATTTGATATTTCTCCCTGCTCTTAATACATAGACCAATACAATTTAATTATGACCAGCTTCATATTGGTTAATGACCTGTTTTCATCCATCAGCTGACTCTCCATCTTGCAACTCTTAAGTAAATTTGCATACATCGATCCTAGAACCAATTTCTGTTTATGTTTGCAGCAAACAAACTTGCAGTGGATGTTATTTTTGTGTCACAAGGAATGGCCAAATGGCAACACTTTTGTCACGGTACCAGCCAAACGCCTCAGTATTTGCGTCCACAAATGAAAACAACATAAGAATGGCATTGAATCTGCAATGGGGAGTTGTACCAATCTGCTCTTTTTGTTGCTCCTTTATTTATGTACCAAAATAGTCAGTGAAGCCGTCTTCTGTTAAGCTAATTCTATAATTTGTTCGTTTGACCCATCACAGTTTAAAAAGGTATGATCTTCATTATTTTTAGTGTTGTTCAAAAATGAAATGGTTGGGTTTAATGGTAGTGTTAATCTTCAATTTTAATCTGTGACGTCTCAAAAGTTAGCAGACAAGTTGGTCTTTAGACGTTTCAGTTCTGTCAATTATGAATTATTTCTGATATGAATCATGACTTGGTGAAAATGACTAAAAGAAGGCTTTCAACAAGGAAAGATACCAAATACATTTAAAAAAAAAGTTGATTATTACGAATATGTAGAAATTAATTATGTTGTATGAGTAAGAGTCTGCTAACCTTTTTAGGTAATTTTGGTGATATCGTAAAATTTACATGGCAGTAAAATGAAGGGTCACCCTTGCCAAGGGTGACCTTTAATTGTTAGATATTAAAGTTTTGGTTTGTGTTATGGCATTGGTAGTTGTTAAAAGAAGGTGAGATTACGCCAGGGATTTTACTGGTGATGTATATATATCGAGGAGGAACAAGTTATTGGAACTTCTTCCCGAACGGAGTGTGGCTATTGTTGCAGCTGCTTTTGTAAAGATGATGACGGATGTTGTTCCTTATACTTTTCGCCAAGATGCTGGTTATCTTTATATTACTAGATGTCAACAGACTGGTGGGATTGTTGTATTGGGTCATGACTTTGGTTTGTGCATGTTCATGCCCGAACCTCCCCTCACATATGTTTGTTTGGATTCTTGTAATATGATACTTATTGTCTGGTTGTTTATGTGCTAAAAAAATAATATTTTTGATATCAAAAAGTACAAGTTTCCGGTGGCTTAATAGTATATGACATATATTCTAGGATGTTACTTGGCAAGGAGAGATTGCTGGAGTTGATGCGGAAACTGAATATTTTAAGGCTAATCAGTCGTATCCTATCAGCAAATTAAATAAGGTCAGTATTGGACTGCTTCTTACTTTGTTTATCGTCGTCATTTATGTTCAATCTGATGTTTGTCCGTTGATTTTACGTAAGGGGATGTTATTGTTAGAGATGCTATGGTATTGTGTATTTTCATATGTAGTATAATGGCTGGATAATGATATTCTAGGATGCATACGATTGAGATAGATATAACTGAATCTACAGAAATGAGGATTATAAATATTATGCAAAAAAAAAAAACACTTGATATGAAGGATAATGTTTTGGACAGGTTTCGAGCAATTATTGACATGTTATCGTTAGGTTTCGAGCAATTTTCGGCTTTACCTTTATTGTTGTGTGAGAAAGGGTAGTGCATGATTTCTTTGTTATATAAAGCTATATAGACATAGATATTTGATATCTTTGTCACCCTTAAGGTACATTACGAAGATTAATATTTATATCATATTGTAATTGCATATAATATATAATAAAGGGGTTGATTTGAATTGCTTATTGATTTTTTGGTACAGAACTACAGATTATGTAATGACAAATGGAGAGATCAACCCAAATTTTTAGAGGAACTCAATTTGAGGCGAAGTTGAAGCTGAGAAGGAAAAGTTAAGGATGGGGATAGAACATAATCACATATTGTCGGAGCCGAAGACTAAAAAAAAAAAAACTCTGCACGAGATGTCTTGATGTTTCTGTTCTTTCATCATTTTGAAGAGTTGAGTTATTTGAAAAAACCATATCTATCTAATTCTTAAAATACATTATACATATACACACTTATGAGTTATGATGTCACATGTTTGTATACATTTTAAGGTCTGAACAATGAATTTTTAGTTCATTTTTGTTACATAGAAAATAAGATTTTTAAGAGCATCTCCGGTATGTATTCTTCACCTCGGTGCTCGAATTTTAAAAACTATTTCAATTTAATCTCAACTTATCACCACATCTTAGATATAGTCAATAGCTTGAGGAATAGCGAAGTATCATTTCACTAAGTCATCTTCAATCTTTTAACTCTAATGCATTAATCTATATCTAATTTATATTAAACACTTTTTTGACTTTGTATTAATGCTCAAGTGCGATATTTGTTGATAGTCCATAAGCTTTTTGTGCCATTGTGGGTTCGTTGTTATTTAGTGTTAGTAATTTTATTCTTTATTGAATTTTACATACTTTTATTAGAATCTTTTAGTTCATAGTCATATTGTTAGTTTATGCATGTTGTTTAGATATCTTTTATTTCATAACCACCTTATATAGTTACATTATTTTTAAACCATGACAAACCATATTACTTACTGACAAATAACGTTATAAAGGCATTAACACCGTTTGATTAGCTTTAATGGCGTTAAAATTGTTTGAATAATAACATCAACTAAGTTCAACCTTTCTTACATTATATGCGACACTATTACAAGTCTGTCTACTGTAATTCCTCATTCATGTTCGTTACACACATCTATTTAGTATCTAATACTTACATTATTATATCACATTGATCAAACATATTATTTACTCGCATATTCTCAACAATCGCTCATTTATTTGTTAAATGTCTTTACATAATACATTCTCTATCGATTTCATGGTTTTACATTTAATCCCGTGAATTTCACGGGTTAATAACCTAGTGTATTTATAGGGCATGGATTAGGGTTTAGGCGTAGAGTGGACCGCTGTCTTCCGGGCCTGGCCCATTGTCTGGGCGCGGGCCAGACTATACGTCCACAATCACCGTCACACAGGTTGAAAGCAGATGCTAGTTTATGTCTCTTAATTTTAACTTGATTTGTATATGTGAAAAGAACTACATTAGATATTTAGGGAATGGATCTAGTAAGAAGAAAAAATAAAATGAGAAGAGTGAGAAAAGTTTCCAACCACACAATTCAAATAAGAGGGAGAAATTTAAGGGGAGATGCATCTATTTTTGTAGGTGCATCTCAAATGTGTGGTTGTGGTTTCTTCTCATCCTTCTCATTTTAGTTTTTCTTCTCATTTGATCCTAACTCTAGATATTTATTAGATTTCTAAGTATTCAGTTAACTACAATTAGACCATGGTTTAAAGAAGACTTGGAGTTTGATCATGTATAGTATCACGGAACCTAAAAGGACCGGATCTAGTACAATCAAATACAAACCCTAATGACTCCAGATCCCGTAGCAGTTCGGACTGCACTAGCGGCTGGTCCGGCAAGGCCAGACCAATATAGAGTAAAACTAGCTACGAGCGACCGGGCCACGACCATCAGCCGCGAAAGAATATATTAAGTCCGAAATAAGCCTGGGAATCTAGATAACTGTTCAACCTAAAGAGTTAGGAATAACATCTGGTGTCACGAGACTAGCTTGCATGCCTAAAAGAGGAAACACTGCGACTTGCTGCCCAAGTTGGGGTTACCAAGGCATAAAGCAGTCAAAGGGTATGACTTCAAGATAACCACTGTATTATCTAATGGTCCATAGCATGAGCCGCGTCCCGTGACCATCAGATAATGACAATGAAACTCACCTATAAATATGGTGCATTGATCACTCCCAACGACATCTTTCTCTCACTAGAAAACACTTACACTTTCACTCACTAGTGCTTACTCTTACATTCTTTCTTAGCAGATAACCTCCTAGCTATTCACTTAGTTCAGAATTCAACAGACTTCCGCGGAACAACGTTTCAAAGCAAGTCCGGATTAGCACTCGTGTTAAGCCCGAATTTTGCACTAACAAGTTGGTGATATTCGTGGGACTTGATCCCACCCACTAACAAGTTGCACTAACAGAGTTGAAGTCATATGCTACAAACTTTGGCCCGCCATCCAATGAAAACAATAATAACAAATTATATTCTTTTCTAAAAGTCAAGAGACTCATTTGAAATTATTGGTTAACTTACATTCATGAGATATGAATTTGTGTTTCATGTGAAGCTCCAGAACGAACTACATTTCAAAATGTTTTAGACTAAATATAGTTGCATCACAAAGAAAAAAGTTTCACAATAATATTATCCTGGGCTTGCACCCCGGCACCCAAGTGAATTCGTCCATGCTTAAGGTCCACCTCAATTTTAATTGCCTGAATTAAATTACGTAATCATTTACTGGAGCAATGAGATTTTTGGGTTAACGGGAACCTTTCTACGTTAATGTATATAAACACGACAAACTTTTATATAATGAACTAGTCGAAATAAACCCAACAAATTTTTATATAATATATAACCACATAGAGAACATAAACACTTAATTCCACCTCAACGTATGAACGTACGTTTCTCTTTGACAAGTTTTTTGTGCTTATTCATGTGATTGATCCCTTGAATCTTGCTTGCTACAAGCCTAAAAACATTAATTCCTTTCGCATGCATATGGTGAACATAATCACCAAGCTTTCTTTATTGTAGAAAGTCTAAAAACCATGATATACAGATATGTTATACTCGAATATTGACAGGTATTCACATGAGACGATCACACGTATCATTTATATATGCATAAGAAACAAGCTGATTACGTTACATGCCAAAAAATAGTTAACCATGGGCGAAACTCAGTCAAGACTGGTAAAATTTTGAGCCCCCAATCATATCATAACTACAACCATGTCGAAAATTAGGAACTTGATTGATATACAGCTAAACAATTTATCGAGCTTCAAAGTGATTTTAATCTATAAAAATTTGGTTATATGGTGAAACTGTGTCATATATGTATCAAATATTTCTTTGTTCGTTGTCAAATTAATCACTGAAAGTCAGGCGTGAAAAAATTAATCTTCAGTGACATAAGTAATTTTGCAAAACTTAGTTAAATCATAAACGTAGAATAGGTTATAATTATAAATCTTTAAAATGAACATAAGGCACCAGTGGTCTAGTGGTAGAATAGTACCCTGCCACGGTACAGACCCGGGTTCGATTCCCTGCTGGTGCATATTAAAGCTGTGATGATTATTGCGCATCTGTTGAGGTTGGGTCCTCACAATTATCTTATTAAAGATTAAATAATTAGCGCTTCTGAGCTTTAAATTTTTTAGATTTTATTGTTTTAAGTATTAATCAGCAACAACAACAATTAATCAAGGTCTAATATTTTGCTTTTGATTTCATTTTTGTTATAGCCTTATAGCCTTATAGGGATTAAAACAATTCCAAATGTCTACTTTATCTAATTATCATCATATACCTTTATAAAATTCCCCAAATGAATTAGTTTTCTTAATCAATTTCTTCTTTAACTTTAACTCTTTTTCTTACGCGAAAGGAGATAGAGAGTATCTCTAAAATACATGTCCATATACTTGGTACTCTTACAAGCCTCAAATTTGTTTTTGTTTTGCTCATATCTTTGTGCTACATTGAACAATATAAATATATATACTTTAGCTAGACAAGCTAGCTTCGACTCTAATATGATCTTCCCATAAAGGGATCAAAGATGCAAGTTTAAGAGCAAGTTGATTCAAGTTTATTTCATCTTCAAAAGTTTATTTTCAATAGGTTTACAAGTGTAGTTTTTCTTATAGCAAGACTTTTTGCCTCATTCAAGTGTGGTTTTAATTTTAATCTCAATTAATATATTGTCCTGTGTTATCAAAAAAAGAAGGGGGGGGG
>LBNU01023886.1:367531-409254 GCA_014162995.1 Artemisia annua
GGGGGGGGCATCGCATAGCACCTTCCGACCCTTTGCTAATTTATCTTAACATCACCAGTCGACTAATATCATATCACCAGGAGAAATAAACGAAACATTTAAGCCGGCATGACGTCCCAGATCACTGCACCTTATACGAATTAAATATATTGTAAACGTTAGTGAGTTATAAACTTTAGCGTATAAGACAAATGTTCGTTATCACTTTTAAGGACAAAGTTTCAATAGTTTAATAAAAGTGAAAAGGTATAACAAGTAAATTAAACCTATCATTTGGGATATAATATGATATTTAGTTGTCACTAACTCACTATACAAAAGTTGATGTGGGATCAACTTCTAGGTGTCCAATTTGTGATATTTTCCGATGACAATAAATAAAATAAATTTCTTTTTTGTAAACTTTGTTTATTGTAGAACCATAAACATGTCAGGACGTGATGTATTTAGCTTAGGTTATTGTAATATATGTCTCATTGTTACGACTTATGAGCTTTTTAGAGCTAAAGTTGCTATGAAACGAGTAACATCTTATACAAATTTAAAACTGATAACTCATAATATATAAACTCAACGTAAAGGTTATTCAAGTTACCAGGAAAAATCAAGTCTTTGAGCAAGACGTACACAACCCTCTCATTATCACTTATCTTTGCATCATTAAAAATGAAGACCACGAACTTATAAATCACCATTCTTCCTATGAGGAAAATTAATAAAAGAGTAAAATACACCATTCGTCCCTGAACTTGTACCCAAACCACTAGTTGAGTCATTCAGAAAAGTTAAAATCACCTAAGGTCCCTACTGTTCACTTGTTACAACACCTAAGGTCACTTTAACTGTAATCCGTCAGCCAACCTTGAACTACATTGAACAATAACATCTTGGATGAAAAAGAACTAATACTTGTTGAAACTTAGAGCTTCATTGTAAAAAATATTGAATTTGAAAGTAAAAACAACTTGAGTTGATGAAAACCCAAGGAATAACACCCCAAAAATTTGATCGACCCAACACACATAAATTTTGAACACCTAACCACAAAAAGAGCGAACACCTCGTAAAAGACATGAAAACGGCTCCAGCTAAGCAGAAACTTGAACTCGAAACCACACCTCTAAACACCAACCCATGACAAATACATGTCCTAAGGCTGCTAAGGAAATTCCTGTTACGAATTAGAATGTTGATGGAGAGGGATTTCGTGTGGTTAAGAAAATGGGGAAAGGGGATAATAATAGAGCGTCTACATCAAAGAACACTAAGGCTAATATGGCATCGACTTCTAGCAATAAGGGACCTGTGATTTCTGAGGATATAAATATGGTTACTCTTAGGAATTCGTTTGCAGCTTTGAATGAAGAGAACAAGGTATTCAAGAAAGTGGACGCTTTGAATGCCAGAAATGAAGGTAATATTGTTAATGATGCGACAAAGGTTGGAGACGATAGTGATAGTGATGTTGATGACGTATATGATGAGATTGCTCAATTTATGGCTTCTTCTTCTAAAGGGGCTAGTGGTAGTGGTGCAAATGAGGCTAGTTTCCGTGAGGGTGAGGACTACCAGATATTTGATGGCTATAAAGATTATGCATATGACTTTACTGAAAAATAGATGGCATTCTGTAAGGCGTGGGACATTAATCATCATTGTCAATTTAGACGTTAGTGCATGTTTGGTGTCATGTCTAAGTCAAATGTATTCTAGTGATTAATTGTTTTCTTCTTTTTCTTTTTCTAGAAGAAGTGTCTGTTATGTTAGCTTTACCGTCTATGTAACGGGCTGAGATCTGTGATTCATTCACATTCTATATACTTAATCGATTTTTGGAGTAATATATTCATCGAGTGTAAAAACATTTTACCCAAAAAAACTCATGACATATTGCAGCTACTACAATTGAAATGAATAGGACTTATGTAGAGGAGGACAAGATGGTAGAAGGAGGCTTGCCGAAACAACTAGCGAATCGAAGTCGAATGCCATTATTACTAAAACGAATGGTCAAGAAGACGTTATCCGACTAGGTGGTGGGTCAGTGAGATGCGAGAGTGATAGATGGAGAACTACAAAGGTGGGAAATCTCAAAATTCGTTAGTGAGTTTTGGAATAGTAAATCTAGATTTGAGTTTTTGAGAGTGAAAAAAAATAAAAAATAAAAAATAAAAAATAAAGCATTGAAAGCTATTGTAGAAAAGAGGGACGGAGTGGGTGCCTTCTGAACCGTCAGCGAGAAGCCGTTGGCCGGAGGCGGCTGCGGCAGATCTTAGTTTTCGAAAGGTTTAGGGGTGGTATTAAATTTTCTTAGAATGGTAGGACGGAATAAAATGTCAAATGAATGCAATAAATGATGTAATGGAATAAATAATGTAATTAATGATTCATTGCCGTTATTAATCATGTTTGGTTTGTATGATAAGACGTAATGGAATCGATAATAAAAAGACTAAAATACCAATTGGTGATATGAAGTTTATTTAATGTGGTTAGTTAATGATGGAGTTTTATGTAATTTTGATTCCATTACAAGATGTAATGAAAAAAAAGTAGGGGACCCTAAGGAATGATTTTGGTGTAACGGGTCATTTCTTGTAATGAGTCATTCCTTGTAATGAGTCATTACATTCTATAAATATAAACAAACAACATTTTTTTAATTACATCGTAATAATCTTTTCCATTCCGGTTTTGATTACAACATACCAAAGACTACGTTACTGTTTTTCTACTTTGAAGTTGAATGTTATCTATTTGATGAAAAATATATGACCAGGTACTCATCGTTATAACCTAATTGCACACGCGACTCGTACCACAAGTGCCACAACTAAGTCAAAAGGGCTCAACCAGTGACAGCAAATATGGGCATGTTTGGTGTTTCTATCATCAAGCATCAGACGGAGTATATAACAACCAAATGTACCATCTAATATTCTAATCACTATGATGACATACATCTTTAAACCAATTACCAAACTGAACATTATAGTAACTCGTTTTACAGGAATGAACATATTTTTCATGGATTACCAAACTGACCAATATACATCACAATCAACTTTTCCACTCTCTATTCGCGTTATTATCCTCGCCCCAAATGAAAAAGATTCGCCTCAAGCTTTTATACATTTATCTCTTTTGTTACTTTACACTTTCTGCCAAGCATGTTGATTCACAACACTTTCTGTCAAGCTTGCATACCTTTCCCTTACAATAATTCAATTGATAATTCAAAAAGTACAAGGGTTAAAGTATAAATTTGATTAAATTAATTGTAAAGTAACTTGAATATCTTGGGCTTTGTGTCATCTTCTTTGTGACACCTCCGACCTCCATTAAAACTGAAAAACTGAGCATGGCTTCTTTCTTCAAATCTATAGTTTATACACATCTTTTCTTTCATTTTTTTAATCCAAGTGATTCCTAATCTTATTTCAAACACGATTGTTGAAAAGATACCTTACCAATAAGTAAACGCCCTCTACTCACCACCATAAATGATGATTATTTCCTACAGCTTTTAGCTCTCCTTTTCCTACAGCTTGTTACCTCGCCTTGCACATCACCTGGAACATCGCGTAGATATTGCCTACCTCGCCTGGCACATCGCCTAGTTATTCGCATTCAGACACTCCAGCTGCTCCAGCTTGTTACATCTGACCTCGCCCGTAACACCTCGCCTAGGGCTTTTTACCTCGCCTGGCACCTCGCGTGTAACAATCGCAATCCTAGAAAATGACACCTTGATTAATAACCTCGCGTGCAACATCCCGTATAACCTCGCCCAAGCTCCTAACCTCGCTCATGAATTTTAATTCCGTGTATAACTTGCCTAACCTCGCGTATAACTTGCCTAACCCTCGCCCATCTTTTCACCTATAATTCTGATTTTGATAACTCGCCCACAACTCGCATATAACTATTTTATACACGTGTAAGCTTACAAATTAATCTAATAATACATCCAACGGTTAATATATTGAAAGTTCATTTTCGATAATTTTCTCGGCGAGGTTCATTTTGGAAAAGTAGTAATATAAAACGTTCATTTAAGTAAATTACTCTACATCTTTTGTCAAAACTTTAAACTTTATTATTTCAAACAGATCATCCTTAATCGAGTTACCAATCGTTCGCGACTAGAGGATAGTACCACCAAGACAATGACTTGCAAAATTGCATTTGATGGTAGTCTTATGAAAGTTGATGTAGACTCAACTCAAAGGTGTCAAACCATTGGGAGTTGGTTTAAATGTAGGTATCAAGTCATTTTGTCATCTTGTGTCGAAAGAAGTCTCAAGTTTTATGCTCTTAAATATGTGGTTATGTGATTTTTGTGAATCACAAAATGCTATCCTTTCCCCATAAAAGAAATGAGATATGTAGTTCTAAATTTGCATGGCATAGCTAGGGTGCAATCTACGGACGAAAGAAGTAGGATAAAGATAAGATGCTACTCTAATAATTTAGTACCAAATTTATTTAACTTAAGGGAGACAAGAGTAACACGCTAAAGTATACAAGTTACCACTTTCTTATTACATTAAATTATTGAAACAATGGAGCGGTGTGTCAGAATTCCATTGCTTTTGTTCATACTTAAACCATAGTTTTTATTTAAAAAATGAAGCATCAAAAATCATCTCCAATCATACATGTTCTAAAATTAANAATAATACATCCAACGGTTAATATATTGAAAGTTCATTTTCGATAATTTTCTCGGCGAGGTTCATTTTGGAAAAGTAGTAGTATAAAACGTTCATTTAAGTAAATTACTCTACATCTTTTGTCAAAACTCTAAACTTTATTATTTCAAACAGATCATCCTTAATCGAGTTACCAATCATTCGCGACTAGAGGATAGTACCACCATGACAATGACTTGCAAAATTGCATTTGATGGTAGTCTTATGAAAGTTGATGTAGACTTAACTCAAAGGTGTCAAACCATTGGGAGTTGGTTTAAATGTAGGTATCAAGTCATTTTGTCATCTTGTGTCGAAAGAAGTCTCAAGTTTTATGCTCTTAAATATGTGGTTATGTGATTTTTGTGAATCACAAAATGCTATCCTTTCCCCATAAAAGAAATGAGATATGTAGTTCTAAATTTGCATGGCATAGCTAGGGTGCAATCTACGGACGAAAGAAGTAGGATAAAGATAAGATGCTACTATAATTATTTAGTACCAAATTTATTTAACTTAAGGGAGACAAGAGTAACACGCTAAATTGTACAAGTCCATAAGTATACAAGTTACCACTTTCTTATTACATTAAATTATTGAAACAATGGAGCGGTGTGTCAGAATTCCTTTGCTTTTGTTCATACTTAAACCATAGTTTTTATTTAAAAAATGAAGTATCAAAAATCATCTCCAATCATGCATGTTCTAAAATTAAAGAAAAGTATAGAGAATTGTTCAAAATCCTCCTTCATATATGGAAGCTCACTATTCACTCTTCAAATCATTAAATTTAATTTAGAGATGTATAAAAACAGTTATTGGGTGAAATAAATTTACTTTAGTATGAACATGTTTTGGAAATTAAAGTTTTGAGTGTATGGTTTGAGATGACATGTTTTGGAATGCAAGTGAAAGATGCCCTTCTTCCTTTATATTTGAATATTTTATGAAGTATATAGTTGAAAACGACCTAAGGTAATGTTATTTTAAGATAGGTTGTAACTTTTTCTTAACGAAGAAGTTTAAAAGCATTAAATTAGTTTTACTAATAATAGGGCACTTACGTATATTAAATCAAATAAATTACGTATCCACTATGAATTAAGAAACGATCATTAAAAAGCTTTCATTGTGTTCACATAAATTTGGTAAAATAAAAATATTACTGTGTTTGTACAATTTTTATACGAATTTCAGTTCAGCATAAGTTACAACATTATCAACGACACTCCTCCAAAAAGGTTTAAGTCGGGACCTCAACTCCGTGCACCTCTTTTTGGTCCGATCATTTCCCAAGAAGCTAGCCTTATGCCATGAGCACCTTTGTGACCTTTTACCCACAAGTTAGGATATGATTGAATCTATGATCTATTTTTTCAAAAGCCCTTATATATTGACCGGTTAACTAAATGTTTTCGGTAAGGAAGTGACACAATTGGAGCAATGCTAAGATTGTAAACAAGACTGCAACCTGCAGCTAATCTGCTTTTGCAACGTTGCTAAATCTAAGTAGTATGTCACTTTGTCTATTGTGTACGCCATGTGTCATCAGTATGATTGGCTCATGACTTGTGAGCACCTATTTTCAGAACCCGTGTATCGGTGTTTTGATGGTTGTTAAAAAGTGAGTTCTTAGCTACATGGTCATGCAAAGCTTAGAATGTTTGGGTGTTCTACTTATATCTCCACAAGTTATAAAATTTATATAACAAGTCAATTTGATTAAGAATATTTTAAGGGGGTGTTTGGTGGAGGGTTATATAGCCTAACCAATGGCAAAGGATATGAATTATGGTGCTTGTTATGCTATAATGTAATGACCCATTACCCAATAGTGTTGCATTCCCCTTAATTTGAACCAAGCATGCCCTAAAATTAAGAAATTTAGCTTTTTATTGTTATACAAAGTGAGTTTTGTGATGTTGTTTGATAGAGGACCAACAATTTCCCATGTGTTATCGAGTATTTTTTAGACGTTTATGAAGAATCTACCGACCTTCCAGGTTCCACCACAAAAGGTTTGAGCCAAAAACAATTTCCAATTTGCAGTAAACAATGATATACTAGACATGGGTCCTTCTACGAGAAAAGTAATTAATTTGACCAAAAAAGAACGTGAATTGGCAAGTTTCTATGAATTCATGCAGAACATGAGACTGTGAGAGAGGACGAGAACTTTCCAGTCAAGAAATAAGTAAGTTGTTTATATGATAATAATCAAATGGGTTTCAAGCTACAGCAAAAAGAAAGAAGGTCTAAAAAAGAAAACTCTTAGAGACATCATTAGTGTGGGAGCTAGAACTTTTATTACGGGAGGGCAAAAGATATACATTTTGTATTTTGAGAGGGCCAAAAGCTAATATATTTTTTCTAACATACAAATAGCATAGAAAATACACTTAGCACAAAAAATCTCGGGAGGGCCACCACCCCCTTTGGTCTCCATTACCATCCGCATGTTAGTGTTCGCATTAGTAATTGTGCAATCGCTATTGGCTGCTCTAGCGAGTTGGGTCGGTATTCATCGTTTGTTATTTTTGTACTCCCTCAGTCTCATAATAAATGTTCACATTACTAAAAGATGTCTCAAAATAAGTGTCCACTTTGTATTTCAACCAATGAGAAGAGAGTTTAGTGGGTGAAGGTGATATTTGATTGGTTAAGAGTGTATTTCGTGAGACTTCTTAAAACTTGTATTTTGAAAATGAACATTTATTGTAGGACGGAGGAATTACATCCTTTACATGCTTTGGCTTAGGGTTCCCGTTGCAGAGGAAGCCTCAATATGTCAATGTTGTCCATTTGGTCTTCGTTTTCAATTAGATTAATTTCAAAAATAGTTTCACATGACAGGTCACAATGTTATCAGAAAGTTTTTGTACTCTTTTTGCTCTCTATTTTGCCAAATTAAAAGAATTTTGCTTTACCAACACTCGCCTATGATGTCTATCATGGAGAATTGGATATTATACTTAATGCATTAAGTGCCTATATCGCCTTTAAAGAGGCTTTGCTTAGATATGTTGGTCATCGAGAAAACCTTAGGCTGAGAAAACAACAATGTTAGACCAATTCACTCGCGAGAGATTATCTAATTGTTCATCCGATCCTAACGTGTGTTTAAGTTAAATCATGACACCCATGATAACACCTAGTAACTACTTGCGCTCTTCCCCATGTCCCGACAATTTACTCTTCCCATGTTGGCCGTGAGGCCGGTGTCTGGTTTCCCTTAATTTAGCTCATATATTTTGTTATTAGGATGTCTTAATTTTACTGAGATTATTGTACGTACTAGGCTACTAGCATTATGTGTACTTCAGATTCATATCTTTAGCCAATAATCTTGCTGTCACATATCATTAGATATTTAGATCATCATTAGGCAACTTGATTGATTTACGTATGAACTCAGTTAGGTACATGCCTCAAAAATGGGAGACACTACAATGGATATATCTCTTTCCACTTTTTGGGTGAAATTTCTTTTCACATACCTATCACCATGTATGGAGGTTCTTTCAATCAATATATACAAGTCAATGTACTCGCTACCGGCTACTATTATCTCCTATACCCTGTCTATTTCATTAAATTCGTCAAAAGGCATCCGGGGTCAGGGTGTTCTCGCCAATCTACACTTTCTTTTGTGGATTAAATTCGTCAAAAATTACCAAGATACGTATTTCATCATACGTCTTCCCCAAATCCAGTCCTAGATCACAGAACGCTCTTTAAAAATTTTGCGTGAACTTCATGCACTAATGAAACAATATCTCACAACTTCCATCATTTTAAAGCACAAGGAGTCATAACACTAAATAACACCAACACCACTGCCACGTCAGCGCCACATCATTTTAACACCAAATAACATAACACCAAAAACACCAGGAAATCATAACACCCAATAACACCACTTTTTACAAATTTACAAATTCTACCCTTAACAAATTCATTTATTAAACATTCAAATATTTCATTAATAAAACTAACCATTACATTACGAAATAAAAACATTACAAAAAAAAAAAAAAAAAAAAAAAAAAAAAAACACACACACACACATAAAAGAAATTACGAAATAAACTACGAAATGAAACATACGAAATAAAGAAAAAGAAAAAAAAAACTAGTCGGTTGGCGGATCTTGCAAATTATATTTTTGCATGATTCTTTGTTTTTCCATTTTGATCCAAGGGGCCGCGTCCGGATCTACTTCACTCATTTTCAAACCGAGAAATTTAAATTCTTTCAAACGTGTAGTCGTCTCGTCTTTCACCCTAGCCGCGTCGTACGCCATTTGGGCCGCTTCCCGTCTAAGTCGAAGCTCGTTTGTCATAGATTCCAAGTTACTTGACGCACTTCCCCCGGTGCTAGTCGATGTATCGGACTTTTGTTTTTTCCCGGTGCGTGCTTTCCCGGCCGGACGTGGTCGTGCATCATGACCGAATAGCTCTTCGTTGCTTTGACCGGGGACATCTCCGGTTAAATCAATCGGTTCCGGCGCGTCCCATTTTGGACATGCCCTCAAAATCAACCACGCTTCCTCTTGACCAAACGAAACATCTTTGTGCTCGTCACGATAGAATTGTCTAGCATGCCTCATATCATCCGTATCACCTTCACCACTTTTTGTCAAACGTTTAGCACGTTTGTAACACGCTTTGAACTTTTGGCAATTTGCGTTCAACGTATGCCACTTGCTTGATAGCATATCTTTGTTACGATTTTGGAAATTTTTCCGGTTGAACTCATTCATAACCCGATACCAAAACGTAATCGACTTTTGAGAAAATCCAATATTCCTATCCTCGGAAACGGCCACCCAACACACAGCAAGTAAACATTCTTCTTCCGCTGTCCAACGTAACGTAGTATTGCTCACGTCGGGATTTTTTCATCATACACTTGTGCGGATTGGGTTTCTTTGGCTCTTTTTGACACCCGTTTACCTCCACGTTTATGTTTTCGTGGAGATGTAGCTTCGGGCTCCACGGACGCCGCTTGTGAGGATTGGGTTTGATGTGTTGGCAGTGTATGTTGCTCGGTTTGGGTTAGTGAGAAATTTTGTTGCCACATTAACATAAATTGTTGTTGTTGTTCGGGTGTCAAATTAAGTGGGTTAGGATTTGACGAAGATCCGGCATTGTTCGAGTTAGGATCAAAACCCATCATAAAGTTCACAAAACTTTAATCGTCACATCCCGACATTTTTTTGGATCGAATTGTTGTTTTTTTGGTTTGTGATTGGATCGATTTTTTTTGTTTTTTTTTGGTGAGTATATGGCTCGTTATACCTTATATTTATAAGAGGGTAGGAAATTTTTTTTTAAACCGTTACACACCAAACGGTAACATTTAATTTTTTATTTATTTATTTATTTATTTATTTTTTTGCCGTTACCAAACGGTAACATTTTCAACCAAAGGGCCTTTTTTGCAACTGACATATGTATACTAACGTGCTTTATCATAGCAACGCCGTGGGAAACGTTTGGCCTAACGCGAGGGGTAGGAAATGGAGGTAACGTGATAACGCCGTTGATAGCATGCCAGGTAGGAAATAACGCTGCTTCAGCGTTATTACTCCGTGAGCTCTTAGTGACGCACATATATGAATATATTGTTCACCCTGATTATTACTCGTAACAAACAATTAAACAATCTTGTAAAAAATTACATAAAGATTACGTATATTTAAATAATGGCTTATCGAGACAATGAAATTTAATCATTAGAAAATGGGTTTACGTAAAAAAAGAAAGATGCCAAGTCTAACCCGAAATCTCCTTTTCCACTTTGATTATTTTCCGGCTTTTGCCATTCGAATAATAAAATCACAAATCTAAATAATTTGTCTAATTATTAATCACAATCCCTTTTTTATTAATCCACACTTAAATCACAAATTCTTATCACTTAGGAAACACTAAGAAGCTACTCGCTACATATATCAATTAAACTAATAAACACAAATAATTCAACAATCATAAGCATAACTAAATATTTAAACTAAAAATTGAAAAAGGAAAGAAAGTAGAACCTGATATAAGAGATAAGACGAAATTAACCACCCGATCTTATAAACTAAACAAACCATAAAGTTTAATTTTTAAAAAGCATTAATAAAATCAAATAATTAATAAAGTTTGTGACTTTATTAACTAATTAGCTTATTGTTGATACAAAAGTTGGGCGTTCCTTGTTTGAGTATCAATTGGATCTTAATGTTTGAGACCTGCACACTAAGAAAGCAAAGAAACACCGTTAGGCTTATCTTGGGATTGTCTCCCATGATTATCCTCCGGCGTGAGAGTAAGTAATCGGTTTTTAGGGTTTGTAGAAGAGTTAGGGTTGTGATATCGTACCTTTAATGAGAGTCGTGATGCCCTTTATATACACACGAAACCTTGTTGGTTTCGTGTTCCTCACTCTTCGGCGTATCCGCCTAAGTCGGTCACATGATATATATCCCATAAATAAGAGATATCCTATATCAAGACCATAAATAACTTTGGGTTTGGGCCTTCGTGAGCCCAAACCGTTATTGTGATAGCCCATCCGTAATGGGCCTGAGTGTAGTAGCGTCCATTGGTCGGGTTCGTGACCCGAATGCGGACTATACTCATCATGTCCCCCCAGTCTAGTGTGCGCACGGTGCAACCGCGGATGCTAGACTAACAGGCGTAACGAAAAATGCTCCAGCATACGTGGCGGATAAGTTACAAATCTTTCCCGCCGAAAAGAATATACCCTGAATCTAGTCCAAATAAATCCAAAGAACTAACCTCAAAAAATGTGGGAAAGTGCAAAAGGTGTTGTACCCTTTGAGTTCCTAACCACACGATTGGAGCAAGTGGGTTACACGTGTCAGCCATCCATGGACGTGGTAACCCTATATAAACCATTGCCTCCCTTTCACTGTGATTATCACAGTAAAATTCACATTTCCACCATTGTTAAATCTTTAAATTTAGTCAAGAAACCAATCGTTTGTTAAGGTAATAGCGCGTGCGCATCTTCAACCCTAAAATAGTAAGAATGGTTCTGCAATTATCCGACTTTGCCTCCGATATAACCGAGGATGAGCTACATCAGTTCACCTCGGATTATTTCATCCCATTCGCGCTGCATTCGGAAGTTCCGGATGTGAATGCGTCTATAGCGGACTTCCCTGAAGGGAAGGCGGGGGTATACACGCATTTTTTCGAATTCGCGAACAAACGCGTACCCCTTTCGCTGTTTTTGTGCGATGTACTTAATTATTATAGCCTTCATATATCTCAACTGCATTGTATAGGCGCAGCTAAGATAACTAATTTTGAGGTAAATTGTCGTCTGTTGGCAATTAATCCCACGATTCATCTTTTCCGCGCGTTTTACCACTCAATGTGGTCAAACGGGTGGGTTTTCTTTGCCAAACGCGCATGGCGTTTACAGTGTTATACAGAGAAATTGGACGCGCTCAGGAATTGGCGTGAATATTTCTTCTGGGTAGACGATGCTTTTTTCCCTTGGGATTTTGCTTTTTATACCCAAGGGTCGCTGCCGAAGGATGAGCGCCCACTCCCTGGCGCATATAGCGTTGAAGATGCGGATACTATAAATACCAATCGTATCCCTATCCGTGCGTACCCGGAAGAGTTCCTGGTGCATATGGGCATCAGTCGTAACTACTTCCAACCGGAGACAGAAGTGCCAACGTTTTTGAACGAGAATGGGCGGGCACCCACGAACAGGAAGTGAGACAAACAGAACATATTGTAAGCGCTCTTTTCCTTGTATTGCTTATTTAACCTTTGTTGTTTTTTTGTGTATGTTTGCTGTGCAGAGATGGACCTGTTCAGTGTGGTGCGATTGGAGAAGCCCAAGCTGGTGACAGTAGGAGTGCGCCCTCTGAGAGAAGGCGAGACGCCCATAATGGCAGCTACCGCGGGGCGCACTATGGAGCTTGCTCAAGAAGAGCCTGAGGGTTCTCCTTCCGTAGCATTACAAGTAACGCTAGTGCAGAGTGTTCCCCAATCTAGGGAATAGTCTCCAGAAGCAGCTTAGTCGCACACTGACTTATCAGATGGTGTGCAGATCCTTGAGCCAGAGGAGACTGACCAGGGCGTGAAGCGCAAGGGAGCGTCTGGTGGTTACGGCGCAGGCACCTCCAAAAGGAGACGCCATCTCATTACTGACGAAAAGTCATCCGCAGAGGAGGATGCGTCCGCCACTGATGCGGACAAAGATGTTACCAAGTCTCCTCCCTCCATTTAAGTACTTTAATTTGCGCTGTTAACACTTCAATTCCCTTATCGTCTTTAATATTAGAGTATGACTTTTGACTGTTGTTGTGTGCGTGCAGTGTTGAATCTACTGGGGATGCTTCTGCTTTTGCGCAAAGGTCGCCACCCAAGGCGAGCTTTGTGCAGTCTGAGGAACCTTCGCGGAAGAGCGAAGAGACTGAGCCAAGGGCGTTGGGAGACGAGTCTGTTGATGTTTTGGTGAAGGAGCTAGATCTTGCTGCTGCACATCAGGCCAAGTTGGTCGCCCAGCTAAAGGGTAGCTATGCTGGTGAGAGTAGCCGTCTTGCGCAGAAGGATGAAGAAATTGCCCTTTTAAAGGCGCAGCTGGTTGGTGCTCAAGCTGAGTTGGCGTATGCTAATTCGTACACCAGGGCCCTTTCTAAAGAAAAGATGTCCCTGCTGGCCAGAGTTAACCAAGAGTGCGCTGATGCCAAGGACTATAAGGCTAATTGCCTATGGGCCTTGAAGTATATGGCGAAAAACAAGGATGTGCTCCTCTCCCGGTTAGACGAGTTTCGCAATGCTATCCAGGGCTCACTTGAGAGACAGGAAGGTAAGCTGCCCAAGCTCAGCATTGAGTATGATGAGGAGTTGTATCCGCATCTAGTATCCTCCATAGCTGAGCGCAGGTAGCTCTTTTATTCCATTAATATCTCTTTATTTTTTGCCAATCTTTGAAGCATTCAATTATTTTGAAACGATTTATAATACCTTTGAGATGTTGATATATTCGCAGGTGGCTAATCAGTCATGGGTTGCGTTTAGCTGCTCTGACTACGTTGGAGTCCCAAGAAGTGAAGGGCGCGTTTGGGCATGTGGTGCAGTGTGCGCTTGCCTGTGGCAAGTCAGAGGCCATCGAAGATCTGTGTGAGGCCAAAGTGCTGGCAGTGCCTCCTTCAGAAGTACCTGGGTATAATGAGAGCGCCTTTGGTGAGCTTGTTGATGCCATGCTTCCATAGCTTATTTGGTAATTATTATTGCTTATTCCTAATAAAGTTTTGATTTTTCTTTGTTTCTCATCATTTCTACCGCTAAGGCCGGAGCTTAAGGGTCTTATAAGCTAGTTTATCAATAAATTTTATTACTTTTTAGTCTTAATAAGTGATGACGTATAGTCCGCATTCGGGTCACGAACCCGACCAATGGACGCTACTACACTCAGGCCCATTACAGATGGGCTATCACAATAACGGTTTGGGCTCACGAAGGCCCAAACCCAAAGTTATTTATGGTCTTGATATAGGATATCTCTTATTTATGGGATATATATCATGTGACCGACTTAGGCGGATACGCCGAAGAGTGAGGAACACGAAACCAACAAGGTTTCGTGAGTATATAAAGGGCATCACGGCTCTCATTAAAGGTACGATATCACAACCCTAACTCTTCTACAAACCCTAAAAACCAATTACTTACTCTCACGCCGGAGGATAATCGTGGGAGACAATCCCGCGATAAGCCTAATGGTGTTTCTTTGCTTTCTTAGTGTGCAGGTCTCAAGCATTAAGATCCAATTGATACTCAAACAAGGAACGCCCAACTTTTGTATCAACAAGTGGCGCCATCCGTGGGACCATACACTAAGAATTCTGCTAACTACTAGAATGACAAATTTCGGAAACCTAAACCAGCGGACTCCGCAGGCGAAGAAAACGCATGGCAACTTACATGGGAAAAAGCAGCAAAGTGATGCAGCTCCTAAACAGGCCACTGGAACAACCAATGCGCCTAGAAATCAAAGATCAGACTCAAATCTGGAACAACAAGTACACCTAGGACCCCTCGCGGGAACTATCCACGCTACTACGACAAGTACTGGCATGGAAGATCTACAGTACACTCCCTTCACCATGCCAGAAGTGAACCTTACCGAACCGCCAGATGCGCCTATTCGAAACAGGGGTCCTGACGCGGAGACAGACATCCGTGCACTTACTGGAGTCGCGCCGGAAGTAGTGCCAAGCGATTTCGTGTCCCAAAACTACGAAACCCTGACTGCTCTCATGCGGGAGGAAGCGAAAAAGAGGTCAAACCAAAGCCTACAATCCCGGCTCAACTTCGACCCTGATGAGGAAGCATCTCCACCGCGCCACCGAAATAAGAGGCGCGAGAGGCATAGTCGCCGACACCCAGTATTTACTAGGATCGGAAGAAAAGTGGTAGATGATGAAGAAACTGACTCACAGTATCTGGAGGAGCGCGAAGATGATGGATGGCGTACCAATATACCCTGGCTGCTCTCATGCGGGAGGAAGCGAAAAAGAGGTCAAACCAAAGCCTACAATCCCGGCTCAACTTCGACCCTGATGAGGAAGCATCTCCACCGCGCCATCGAAATAAGAGGCGCGAGAGGCATAGTCGCCGACACCCAGTATTTACTAGGATCGGAAGAAAAGTGGTAGATGATGAAGAAACTGACTCACAGTATCTGGAGGAGCGCGAAGATGATGGATGGCGTACCAATGCCCAAGCTAGGCTTGGTAGGCGCAGAGTCCATGACAGACTTGGGCGAAGGTACTCCCCAAGTGAAAGCCCTTCAAGCTCAGATTCTGATGACAGCCGGCTCAAGCGCTGCAGAAGATCAAGCTCGGATTCTGATGATAGTAGGCACAAGGGCTGAAAAAGTATAAGCCCATCCCAAAGTGACTCCTCGGACAACGAGGACGAAGAAACGGGAACCTGGAAATCAAGGGGAAGATACCGCGACCAGGAGGATGAAGACATGTCTCGTCCCTGGCGCCGCCAAAAGGTTGATGCGTTCACGAAACGCATTAGTAATTTCTCAGAAAACAAGAGAAGGCGCATGCCTACTAATGTTAAAACTTATGATGGGACAGGTGATCCTGATGACCACCTAAAAATTTTCGAATCAGCAGCGACAATCGAAAATTGGCCACAACCTGTGTGGTGTCATATGTTTAACTCCACATTAGTAGGGAATGCGCGAAACTGGTTCAGTAAGCTTCCACGTAGAAGCATTGATGGGTTTGAAGAGTTGCGGAAGGCGTTTTGTTTGAACTTTACTCAGAGGAAGAAGTGCACCAAGAACCCTGTTGAACTCGCTAGGGTAAAACAACGACAAGGGGAATCCACAAGCGCTTATATGGAGCGCTATAAGGACGAATGCATACATGTCAAGGCATGTCCAGAAATACTAAAGATCTCAGGGTTTATGAACGGAATCAACAACCCAGAACTGATCAAGAGGCTAAACGATAGGGTTCCCCAAACCTTTGATGAACTCATGAAACGTACGAGGTCCTTCATCCAAGGAGAAGCCGCCGCTGTGATGAGGAGAAAAGTGTACCCGTTTTAGGGGGTCATTTAAGCCCTAATTCGTGTTAATATGATCAAATAATGCCCTAAATCGTTCCTTTTGTCATTTTAGGTACTTTTGAGAAGAAATTGTTCATTTTCATTCGTCTTCTTTCGTTTACGTCCATTTTACAAATATTTTTGTCCTTTTCATACATGTTTTTACATTTTCATACGCTTTCTTCCGTTTTCATACATTTTCGTTCGTTTTCTTACATTTTTCTCCATTTATCCATTCGTTTTCGTCCGTTTTTAAATGTTTAAGGCAATTTTAAGACGTTTTCATATGTTTCTAAATATCACAAGTGATTTTCTGTGATATGCAAAATATCACAAGTGATACTATGAGTACCACACATGATATTCTAGATATTATAAGTAATATTCTGTGATATTCAAAGTATCACAAGTGATATTCTTAATATCACAAGTGATTTTTTATGATATGCGAAATATCACAAGTGATACTATGAGTACCACAAATAATATTCTGGATATTATAAGTAATATTTTGTGATATTCAAAGTATCACAAGTGATATTCTGAATATCATAAGTGATTTTCTGTATTTGAAAAGTGATTTTCAACAAATGTTTCGTAACATGAAAATCACAAGTGATATTCAGAAAGTCACAAGTGATAGATATTCAGAAAATCACAAGTGATATTTATAATATCACCATTGATATTCAGAAAAACACAAGAGATATTATGAATATCAATTGTGATATTCGTAAACGTATAAAAACGGTCGAAAAAGTAAAAAAATAGACTAATACGAATGAAAACGGACGAAGTATGAAAACCGACGAAAATATAAAAAAAATCGCAAGTGCAATTAAGAATATCACAAGTGATATTCAAAAAAACACAAGTTATATTCTAGATATCAATGAATATCACTTGTGATATTCAGAAACGTAAGAAAATTGACGAAAATGTAAGAAAACGGACGAATACGTATGAAAGCAGATAAAAAATGGACGAAAATGAAAGATTACGGACGAAAACGTTTCTGAATATCACAAGTGATATTCTGTTATATTCAGAATATCACAAGTGATACTATAAGTACCATAAATGAGATTATGGGTATTTTAAGTAATATTTTGTGATATTCAAAGTATCACAAGTGATACTCTGAATATCACAAGTGATATTCTTTATATCACAAATGATTTTCTGTGATATGCAGAATATCACAAGTGATACTATGAGTACCACAAATGATATTTTCAACAAATGTTTTGTAAAATGAAAATCACAAGTGATATTCAGAAAATCACAAGTGATAGATATTCAGAAAATCACAAGTGATATTTATATCACCATTGATATTCAGAAAAACACAAGTGATATTCTGTATATCAATTGTGATATTCATAAACGTATAAAAACAGTCGAAAAAGTAAAAAAAAATGGACTAATACGTATGAAAACGGACGAAAACATAAAAAAAATCACAAGTGCAATTCAGAATATCACAAGTGATATTCAGAAAATCACAAGTTATATTCTATATATCACTGAATATCACTTGTGATATTCAGAAATGTAAGAAAATGGACGAAAATGTAAGAAAACGGACGAATACGTATGATAACAGACAAAAACGTATGAAAGCGTAAAAACACATATGAACGGACAAAAACGTATGAAAAATGGACGAAGACGAAAGATTACGGATGAAAACGTTTCTGAATATCACAAGTGATATTCTGTTATATTCAGAATATCACAAGTGATATTCTGAATATCACAAATGATTTTCTGTGATATGTAGAATATCACAAGTGATACTATGAGTACCACAAATGATATTCTGGATATTATAAGTAATATTCTGTGATATTCAAAGTATCACAAGGTGATATTCTTAATATCACAAGTGATATTATTAATATCACATGTGATTTTCTGTGATATGCAGAATATCACAAGTGATACTATGAGTACCACAAATAATATTCTGGATATTATAAGTAATATTATGTGATATTCAAAGTATCACAAGTGATATTCTGAGTATCATAAGTGATTTTTTGAATTTGACAAGTGATTTTCAACAAATGTTTTGTAACATGAAAATCACAAGTGATATTCAGAAAATCACAAGTGATATTCAGAAAATCACAAGTGATAGATATTCAGAAAATCACAAGTGATATTTATAATATCACCATTGGTATTCAGAAAAACACAAGTGATATTCTGAATATCAATTTTGATATTTATAAACGTATAAAAACGGTAGAAAAAGTAAAAAAAAAAATGGACTAATACGTATGAAAACGGACGAAGTATGAAAACGGACGAAAACATAAAAAAAAATCACAAGTGCAATTCAGAATATCACAAGTGATATTCAGAAGATCACAAGTTATATTCTAGATATCCCTGAATATCACTTGTGATATTCTGAAACGTAATAAAATGGACGAAAATGTAAGAAAACGGACGAATAACTATGAAAACAGACAAAAACGTATGAAAGCGTAAAAACACGTATGAAAACGGACAAAAACATATGAAAAATGGACGAAAACGAAAGATTACGAATGAAAACGGACGAAAACGTTTCTGAATAACATAATTGATATTTAGAATATCACTTGTGTGTTTCTGAATATCAATGGTGATATCTAAATATCACTTGTGATTTTCTTGGTATGAAAACCTATGAAAATTGCCAAAAACATTTAAAAACGGACGAATATCAATGGTGATATCTAAATATCACTTGTGATTTTCTTGGTATGAAAACCTATGAAAATTGCCAAAAACATTTAAAAACGGACGAAAGCGTAAGAAAACGAATGAAAATGTATGAAAACGGAAGAAAACGTATGAAAGTGTAAAAACATGTATGAAAAGGACAAAAATGTTTGAAAAATGGATGAAAACGAAAGAAAACGAATGAAAACGTATGAAAATGAATGAAAACATAAGAAAATGGACAAATATGTATGAAAACGGACGAAAACGTAAAAACACGTCTGAAAACGGACGAAGATGTATGAAAATGGATGAAAACGAAAGAAAACGGACGAAAGTGTATTTAAACGAACGAAAACGTATGAAAACGAATGAAAATGTAAGAAAACATATGAAAACAGACGTTAACGGGCGAAAACGTAAGAAAGCGGACGAAAATGTATGAAAACGGACAAAAATGTATGAAAACGTAAGAAAACGGGCGAACATATATGAAAACGGGAGAAAACAGACAAAAACGTATGAAAACGGACGAAAACGTATGAAAACAGACGAAAATGTATGAAAGCGGAAAAAAAACGTTATTAGAAAAAGAACATGAATTATTAGAAGAAGAAGAAGAAGAAGAAGAAGAAGAAGAAGAAAAAAAAAAATAAAAAATATAAAAAACGTGAATAAGAAAGGACACCAAAATAAAAAGAAAAAAAAAAACAAAAAAGAAACAAAAAGAACAAAAAATCCCTTGAGCGTGAAAGGAAAAACAAAAGAAAAAGGAAAGAAAAAAAAGGAAGGAAAGAAAGAAAAAAAATAATAAAAAAGACAAATAAATAAGAAAAAAAAAATGGACTTATGTTTCCCCATTTAATCTTAGGTTAATCCCCACCATTAGATCAAAATAGATGGATGGTGGAGATTTGTTCATTGGTATGCACTAAAATTAAAGTATGCAAAATAAAGTGCCTCTAGTAAAGTTAACCTTTTGTGTTCTGATTCACCAATAGATTACTTGACACAAATTACGTAACAGAGGGGTTCTAGCAAGTTAAAGTCGCATTCTACGAAAAGAAAAATTAATATCTTACGTTAAAAGATTTTTTTTCAACCTTAGAAATGTCTAGATGTGATTGTAACGTTTTAAATCATTTTGTCTCTTGTGTCACTATACACCATGCACAAGTCATCTTTTATGTGGTGCATATGTTGCTTAATTAACCCAAACATTAATCATATCGTAAAACCATACTTTATACTTTTAAAACCTTCTCTCTCTCCTTCTCATATATTATCTAATTTTATCTTCCCGTGAACAAACATGTTAAATGATCAAATACCATATTCTAGTCATCATGATCAAGATGATGTTGATGATGATGATGAAAACATACGAGAAATCCATGCTCTAAGCTCACCACTCCCACTTCCACCACCACCTCCATATCGCCCACGTCGCGAAACGTGGGAGACTACAAGCCATCGTTCCTCGTCACTTTCAGTAACCAGCACCGAAAGTGGAAATTTTACAACCATGAGCCGTGAGTTTAACGCGTTGGTCCTAGCTGGAACTGGCTTAAATGGAAGTGAAACAAGTGAGGTAGCAAATAGTATGAGCACGAATAATGGAAGTAGTAACCTAGAAAGGATTGGGGAGGAAAATATAATCGATAATAATCCATTAGCAATTGTGCCCGATAATAATCCTATGCTGTCACCTAGTAGACGGGGTGGTACGAGTTTGAACTCCAACCGTGAAAACGCTAGCGATGTCTCCTTCCAAAGTGTGAAGAAAGAAGAGGTCGAATCAAAGATATCGGCTTGGCAAAACGCAAAGATTGCAAAGATTAATAATCGGTTCAAGCGTGACGATGCGATTATCAATGGGTGGGAAAATGAGCAAGTTCAAAAGTCTACTTCATGGATGAAAAAAGTCGAGGTACTATCTATTAGGGTATTAATTTGTTAACGTGTGTTCATCTTTGAATAGCTTTACGTAGTTTATTACACATGTCACATGTGTGCGGTGTATCTTTATGCAAAATCCTCTATGCTATACTTTTTTAGAAGGTGCAATCGTAATCAGGGAGGGAGGCACTAGATGTCAAGTGTCGCATGAGTCACACCTGATTTTGAGTAAAACAATGTAAATATTTTCAGAAAATATTGCTTTTAACATTCACTGTACTTCTTTACGATTCAACTGTCGTTTAACCCAAAAATTTCTATAATCTCGCTAGCAGAGAGGAATGTTACAAGTTTTAAGCATAAGGGGCCGCGACTTAATGTGTGCAAAGATTAAAGTTATCAATAAGTAATTAATTACAATCATAGAACAATCAATGTCCACATATCTAAATTAAGAGAAATGATACATGGACCTAAAAATAGAACTAATTGTGGACCTAAAAACACGTGGCATCATCCTGATGGTTACAGACAGGGACTCACTTTTTTTACAACCCGTCAGGATAATGCCACATGCTTTTAGGTCTACAATTAGGTTCACTTTTAGGTCCATGTATCATTTCTCCTAAATTAATTAGTGTTCAAAAGTCTTTGTTGATGAAGTTTTGGGTCTATTGTCTTGATCGCTTGTGCTACCTTTTTTTTTTTTTTTATTATTATTTATTTATTTATTATTATTATTATTATTATTATTACTCCCTCCGTCCCAATTTAGATGTCATGGGCCCACAAAACACACATATTAAGAAATCTTTGTTTGTATGTTGTAAAATGACAATAATATCCTCAAGTTATTATTTCAAATCTTTGATTGTGTTTTGTCTTTTATGGGCAAAACTAGAAATTGCTTAAAAATGACAACTAATTTGGGACAACAAAAAGTGAAAAAATGGACAACTAAAATGGGACGGAGGGAGTATTATTATTATTGAATGACCAACTTGAAAAATATTTTTTTAGAGGTTGATAGATGTTACGTTAAAATTTTTTATATTAAAAATAATTAAAACTATATATAAAAGGGTATAAAATGTATATAGAGTCAAAAAAAATTTAAGAAGATGGGAGGGGGCACAACCCCCTTGATCTCTTCTAAGTTCCCTCTTCTAAGTTTCGTATCTGATGTGGTTGTACTAGTGAATAATGCATGATAATATGAGTTTTACATAAATTAGGATTATATTTCTTTCAACTTTTATTTTAGGAGTTTGACAAAAATAAAAAAGTTATCTTCTGAAAACATGTTGGGTGTCCTATTGAATTTACCAGTTATTTTTTTAAGTGTGTTGTGCATTTTTCATTGGTGCATTATTCTAAAGGGTTATCATGCTATTAATATTAATTTATGGATTATGACAATTATACATAGCTGATCGTGGGATAAGAAGCGTTTCTTATTATTGGTGTTCAAAAAAGTTATGACTAGATTGTTTTCATATAAATTTTTGCCATGTTTTAAATTGAACCTTTTTCTATCTTTATCCGACACTAGGAAGTGGGTAGGTCAATTTAGTTTTGAAATGGAAAAGGATGACTAAAAGATTTTGATCTGCGTCTTACCAACTTTTATTGTAGATAAACTGTTTTAGCGATATGATTACGCGGTAAGAGTTGGCGTAGCGAAACAACGTATCCACTTACTATAGTTCACGCGATTTGATTATGTGATAAGAGTTGGCTCAGCCAAACAACGTAGTCACTTACTATAGTTGGTGTAGCCAAACAACGTAGCCACTTACTATAGTTAACACGATTTGATAATGCATTAAGAGTTGGCGTAGCCAAACAACGTAGCCACTTACCATAGTTGGCATAGCCACTTAGTAACGAAGTTAAAAAAAAAATTGCTATATGAGACTGTGACCGCTTTTCCAATACTAATATCGAGCATAACTTGGCATCATGAAGAGGAAACTAGAGGAAAAACGAGCAAGGGCGATGGAGAAGATGCAAAATGAGATAGCAAAAGCCCGAAAGAAATCAGAAGAAAGGAGAGCCACTGCAGAAGCCAAGAGAGGGACCAAAGTGGCTAAGGTCTTGGAAGTGGCCAACTTGATGAGAGCCGTTGGTCGAGCTCCTGCCAAACGCTCTTTCTTTTAAGTTATATACATCCATATCATATACTCCCAGTATAATTAGGTTTTGAATGATGAGTACCCTATGTTAAAGGATCCATCAGCTTTTTTTGATGGGAAGGCACCCCGAGTCCCCGAGACAAGGTGACTATTCTAAAGTGTTGTATCCTATAAATACAAAACTTTCAAGGTATATTTTTGTATGTTTTGATGCACAAAGACAAGTATGGTGTGTTTCAGAATCAAAAGAAGATTTGTAAAAGTTTTGTTTGCATGTGTTTTTTCATGGAGTTAAACGATTGTAATATGATAGATACATAGTTGATTTGATATATATAGTATGGATAGTGAGTTGAGCATGTTTGTTCTCCTCTTAACGAACCACTAGAACGGTTCCTTTGGTTAAAATCGTATGCTTCTTCATCTAGATATACCTACGGTTAATTTTGTGTTTATAGCCGATGTTAATAATAGTTGATCTAACCAACAAATTTTCTCATTTCATTCATAAAGATTGGCGAATGGAATAGTAAATCGTATTATGATACAGGCAACTGCTCTCTTCAACATTAGTATCGTTGAACAAAATTCCAACACTAAATTTAGAAGCTGGAACTCGGCAACTCACAAATATCACAAACTCATGATTATTTTGCACGTAGTCAAGAGTAACACCAACAAGGTTCGCCTTCAAATAACTGAATAAGTAGCGACAAGTGACAACAATTGTAAAGCAAATTTACTCTGTTAAAAAACCACAGGTTCTGAAGTTATGTTGTTTAAGTTATTTTTAGTTTCTTGCTTTCTTCACTAGAAGTTTTATTTGTTCAAATTCTCAATGAAGCCTTCCACAAACAAAAGGTATAACCAGCACAAACAAACAAACCAGGATAAAGCATGTGTTCGTGTAACCAGATTTAACCTTTTACGTAGAAAAGTAATCATCAGTAATATCCATGTTGACGCGAAACATCAGACACCAATAAAACGCAAAAACGCACATCATATATATTAGCAATAAGTTCATAAATTTTCAAAAGATAAGTAAAACACAACTCTAAATTTCTTCCCATCAAATACTTCCAAAATTGCAAAAGGTATGATACTACATGAAATAAAAATATTACATGATGAAAAAAACGTTCTTACCCAACATAGAACATAGTACCGTAAGAGAAAAACAAGACTTGGCACAACATCTAACTATCAGCAATGGTAACCTCAACCTCAACACCAGGTTCAATGGTGATGGAGGTAATTTGCTTCACAACGTCGGGTGAGCTGAAAAGATCGATAACACGCTTGTGGACACGAAGCTCAAATCTGTCCCATGTGTTTGTTCCTGTAAATTTTACAGGAGAAAGAAAACGTCAACAAGACTTGACTTATTGAGAAGTAAGAAAATTATGTAAGTGAGTACTTGAAATTTGACTTTATTTTGGGCAAAATATACACCGTTCAAAATATATCACCAAGCATCCTAAAATTTGGCTGTTTTAAACTCGTGAGTTGTCGGTTAGGCAATGTTTGTACTTGTGGTGGTCGGGTTTTCCATGTGTATCACATCAACTTTCAGACTATTCATCTCAACTTATTTTAACATTACTAACTAACATCAATAACTCAATACTAGCAACTTAACATTCATTATAAACAGAAAGCATTTCAAACACCCGACAAACTTTACAGGCGTTAGATATTGTTCTAGCACAAGTACTAGTAATAAATAACCTAAACTAACAAGGAATGATAAATACCTTCACCACAGGGGGACTTCCTGGTAGTGATATTAAGAACCTTAGTTGGCATTCTAACTGGTCCCTTAACCCTCAACTTCTTGTCCTTGGCACCACGGACCAAATCAGCACACACTGTCGTAAAAAGTAAAGCAACACAAATTTACTTTCAATCATAAAAAACTATACAATAAGCAGACTACCTAAACTACTGATAAAAAAAAATACCTTTTTCAAGATTCTTAACGTTCTTGGAGGAAAGGGTAATCCTGATCTTGTGAATCTGTTCTTGGGGCTCTTCTAGCCCTGGCTTCGTTGGTTTCATCGCAGCATATGTTGCCATCTTCTAGCTTCTGTTCCAACACATATTTATTCAATAACATATACCACTCTATGTTCAAACCACTATGAATCAATATATAAAATCATTTCCATATTCACACTTACAGACTACTTTTACTATCGAGCCATAATTTTTTATAAAAAGAAGACTATAGCAGCATTTTCATATTTTGTTGCTAAATTAATACACCAAATGACCAAAATGTCACTTATCTTTTATATATTATATAATAAAACAAAACCCCAAGTGGGGACTTTTCCATTTCAAAAAAACTAAACCATACCTTATTTAGTAATAATATTATTTAAAAAAAAGATTATTTTCTTATTAGGTAACATTTTATATTTATCCATAATACAAGTAGAAGATAAATACAAAAAATATAAATAAGAAGCAATTAACAATAGGATTAAAACTTTTAAGTAATTATCTTTAATAATAAAAAAACTATAATTAAACATCATAAATCAAACAAAACAAAGATTAAATTATTTGTTTTTTAATAAATAAAAATATATGATTCAAAAAAAAATTTAAAAACACCCGCGCGTGCGCGGGTATTATAACTAGTTATTTATATACAAACCATCTAAATTAGTCACGTAGGAAAATACATAAACAAACACTTAAGTAACTAAAACTTACACAAAACAAAACCAAATTTCCACAAATATATGACATGATATCATAAATTAAAATTATTGCAGATATTATAATAAACAAATGATCAAAAAATGACCTGTAGAGATTCCGGTGGCGGCGCTAACTTGTTTATCTCTTGGCAGTGAAGAAGATGTTCAGTTGACGGCACACGAAATTGAAACCCTAGATTCTTTTATAACCTTTCATTTACTTTAAGGCCCAATCCCAAGAGGCTTGTTTTAGTTAGACTACTACTAAGCTCAATAGAGGCTCTTATTGGGCCTATTTTTGTTGGATGTTTGTTATACAAAGCAAAATAATACTTACCCATTTATAATACGGTCGGGGTGGAAACGAGCCGCCCATTTAAGTTTAAAATGCTTGAGCTCGAGCTCAGCTCGTTTCGAGCCTTAAATTTTAAGCTCGAGCTCGGCTCGTGGTGTGTTACATAGGCTCGGGCTGGGCTCGAGCTCGACTCGTTTATATAATTTGGCAATGAAAAATTTAAAGTTTGGCTCGAGCTCGAGCTCGGCTCGTAATATATCTTTATTGAGCTCGTTAATAAGCTCGAGCTTGGCTCGTATATATGCTCAATACTTAAAATATTATAATGTGGTATAGACTCGTTTAGGCTCGCGAGCCCAAACGAGCTTTGTATGTAAAGCTCGGGTTCGAGCTCGATTAATAAATGAGCTCCAATTTATGCTCGAGCTCGTTTAGGCTCGGCTCGTTCGAGCTTTTTACCAATTCGATCCCGAGCTTTACACGAATGATTTGGCTCATTTTCACCCCTACTCCTAACCTAAGATAAGCACAACAAGATGTATACAAGTGGGAAACTAAATCCTAATAAGATTTAAAAAAAAAAAAAAAAAAAAAAAAAACCTAATTTTTGAGTTGTATATGATTTCTCTTCATCAAGTCCTTGTAATTCTTTAAAGAATAATCCAAAATCTTCTAAAACTATCTTGTTGTAAAACTCCTTCAGTTACAATCTTCAATATGTGTTCAAGCTGAGATACTTTGTTTTTCCGCTTGAGCTGATAATTTTCATTTTAGTTGAACATTAGTCTTTTATCCATTCCAGCACCTTAAGACTTGTACATTAAACCAACCTAAACATACTAAACTAGTTTAATAGCATTTTAAGTCTTTTTGTTTTATCAAATTTAAAACATAGGGAAATTTTGTTAAAACATAATAACTAACTCTCTTCCTAATAAGATATTGCTTTAAATTTTGTACACTCCATGGATTTGCTTCCAAAATATGTTCGTATGAGAGATGACATGTTTTATTTCCAGTGTCGATCAACAAACTGCATTTCATAATCTCGAAAAATTTAAGAACGTTGGTATCTGATGTTACAAAAATTAATTTGTTTTTAGCTTAGATAATCTGCCAAGTTGTGCATTGCATACCAAAAGGGTTCCAACATCCTAGTCGTGTAACAAGCATGTGTCTAAAGATAGAATCATTCAAGTATAATATGTTGGAAAATTTGGTTGAAGTTTGAATGATAATAATGGTGTCACGGAAATATACTAATGAGAATTATGAACAAGATTAGTATAAGTTTATTTCTGTATTCATAAAACATTAGTGATAATTAATCTGACCGATTTGCATCATCTATTTTCCCTTTTAATTGAAAGATTTCTCTCCATTTAAACACAGCGAAAAACACACTCCCTCCGATCCTTTTGTTTACGATTCATTTTAATTCGTTGTATATCTAGTTCATAATAGAGGGTAGGGACATACCGGTTAGCTTTGATAACCGGTTTGTGCTAACGGACTTATTTGTTGTTGGTATCTTGGGAGATAGATGTTAATGATTCTCTAGCACTGTGGAAAGGACAACTATATTTAAAGGAAACTGTGAGCTTCACATGCCACAACATTTTCCTTTGTTAGTTAGTCTCCGCAATCATAATGATTCCGATATCATTTTCTACACTTTCTTTAATATTGTTATTATCAATATGTTGTTTAATCTTTTATATAATAAAGGAACTCCGAATTTGCAAAAATGAAGGTTTCTATTAACCAATATGATGGCTCAATTGCAAAATCGAGCCTTCCTATTGGCCAGTTGAAAAGTCAGAATTGGTCAACGTTGGATTTTTATAAAATTAGTGAAAAAACATGTGTGCCAAAAATGTAAAAAAAAAAAAAAAAAAAAAAAAAAAAAAAAAAAAAAAAAAAAAAAAAAAAAAAAAAAAAAAACCTTAAAAAAACACATATACGCCATGTTGCAAAAAAACCATCAACACGACATAACTAAAATACGTACTTGATAACTTCTAGATTTGCATGGTTTCCAAATTCGAATGTGACACGAACCATAATTCATCTTATAAATACCCCTCATCCGGAACCTACGTAAGCTTGCAAAAAATACTCATTCGGTTATCTGTTAAAAAAATGTTGATCCTCAAAACATCGTTTTCTTTTCATTATGAGGGTTTTTTTTAAACAAATCTTATTTGTGATTTTATGCTAACCTTAATGTTTGTGTTGTGCTATTATCGTTGTGTGTTTTTCTTTTGTATTGTCGTATGATTCTGATGTGAACATTGTTTTTGTGTTTTTTCTTTCATATGTAAAAGGATGGCTGCAACTTCACTTGCTGAAATCGATGGTACACCAGGTAAATGCAACATCAAAGTTAAAACATCTTTATATGGAACCAGTATTATGGTGCTAGCAAACAAAAAAAGGTTTCATGTATCGATATGATTCTGATGGATGACAAGTATAATTATGTATTTATATCAAACCATTTAAATAGTAGTCCCATATGTATTCTGAATATTGTAGCCAATGTTATTTTTTCACACAACAAGGTACCAAGATTCATGCGACAATCAAGAATTTGATGGTTTCTGATTTTGATCAACTGTTGCATAAAGACTATTAACATGTGATATCAAACTTCCACGTTAAGAATAATGCAGACAACATTAAATCAACCGCGCATGAATGTAAAATCCATTTTCTTAAAAAAAATAATAAATAAATAACTAATGTACGTCGAATTCCTGCTTTTGCCCATGTACAAGAGCGTATGAAATTTTTGTGTTTTAAAAGTTTTCTGGAACATAAAATTGATTAAAAGTATACATTTGGTAAGATTGCTACAACCACTTCATACATTATATCTTTGTATACAACTTTTTTATATTAAACATAAACTGTTACATTTAATAAGAGCATTTATTTACCATCAATATCCCACGATAATTGAAAGTTTTTATAAGATTTATACGTTATTTGGTACTTAATTGCTATCTATTTCGCTATAGTGTTAAATATGGAGCTGTGGAGCAATTATCGCGGAAAGGGCTGAAAAACGCCAAGAAAGAAGCCAAAAGATAAGAGGTAAAAATTTCGGTCAAGACATATGTCGTATACCCTCATTCTTGTATATGGCGTATACAAGTTCACTTCGAAGAAATTAACTAAGTTTTGAAGACCATATGGCGTATACCTGATAAGGAAATATTTGTTACGCTTTTAGGGGGTCATTTAAGCCCTAAATGATGATTTTATGATCAAATATTACCTCAAATCGTTCCTTTTCTCATTTTAGGTACTTGGAACGTGATTTCTGGAAAATGGTGCATTTTGGAGCTTTTCGGACGTTTTTATGCTCAAGTATGAAGAAAACAAGAAAAGTCAAGAAAGTCAGAAAATCACACCTGACGGCGTCAGGCTTTACATGTTGACGCCGTCACCTTATATTGGAATGATGGTGGATTTTACACGTGACGCCCCAGAAGAAAAAGAGGAGTTAACACCTGACGGCGTCAGGTGTTATGGAGTTGAGGCCGACTGGCTTTGATGGTACACGAGACGGCCCAGAAGACAATTACAAGTGATGGCGTCAGAAGTGAATCTAGGTGATCCGAGAACCCTAATCGCGGCGGCCTGACGGCGTCAGGGTTTATAACCTGACGTCGTCAGCTCGTAATCTCTATATATAGTTTTGGATTTTCCATTCATTAAGTGTGTGCAACTTTGGAGATAAACCCTAGTCCGAATTTTACAGTATTTTTTGGGTCTCAAACCCTCTTTTCTTCCATGTTTAATTGAAGATAAGTTCTTTCTTTAATCATTCAATATGTCTATGTGTTGTTTGATTCATTGTTTGTCTTATCTTTACATTAACATGCTAGCTTAGGTTTTTTAGTGTTTGCTTAGATCTAATGAAACCAGCTATTAATTATTGATTGTTGATTTGTTTAGTTGCTTTGGGTGATTGATTTCGCGTTAAGCTTAAGAAAACTGGCTGATCTCCTATATGGTAACAAGCTTGAACGTCTTAAGAAACGTAATCGGATGTGTACACCGGTTTTATTGGTTGTTTTTAATGCATAAGTGACTATTAAGGAGGCCATGATATGATACTAAACGTGTCGTCATAGGAAGAGATAGAAGCTTATAGAGTTGGGAAAGGACGTACACGCCCCCACGACTGGTATTAATGAAAGCAACCCTTCATCCAAACAACTATAAAAAATCAATTAATCAATAAAAGATAACTAGGGAGTAGTGAAATCTAAGTAAACACATTTTCTCATCATAAGAAGTTCACCACTTTTACGTTTCTTGTTTATTTTATTGTATTTGCATTAGTAGTAATTTTGGGTTAGTTGACTAGCAACTAATTCCGCTCACTCTTCCAATACCCGAGATTTTACTTGCTTTCATAATAATATAAAAATACGAAAAAATCATCCCTCACCTTTAGACCTAGTGACTTAGCTTTCAATCCTAACGACACTATTCCCCTAGAGAACGATCAATCCTCCGGTACTTGCCACTCACTATACTACATCGGTCAGGTACACTGCCTGGTGAGGATTGCAAGCTTCTCAAGATCCCTTGAGAAGTAAAACCTTTTGCAAGGTTGCAAAACTACACATCAAGTTTTTGGCGCCGCTGCCGGGGAATACTTATTGTTTAGGTTGAATTTTAATTTTATTAGGTCTACGCATTAGATTCATATCTAGTGAGATTTTTATTTTCTTTTTATTAGGTTTTCTTTAGTCTATCTTTTTCTTCGTTCCTTTGTTCGTAACCATTACCATCCGCCATTATGGAAGGTGGTAATATCTTTGATCCCGCCAACCCACCACAACAAAACCAACCACCTAGAGCACGCACCTTAGGAGAATACTCCCAACCTAGCCACCAAGGCTATCGAAACACCATTGAGCTCACCCAAGGAGCCAATGTGTCTCCCTTGCGATCCGACACCATCCGGTTGGTGCAAAGCGGATGTGCATTCCATGGACTTCGTTCCGAAGATCCAAATCAACATCTCAAGGACTTTCTCAAAATCGTAGATTCCATAGACCTTGATGTTACCACTCGAGAGACGACCCGATTGCGTCTCTTCCAATTCTCTCTACGTGACCAAGCTAGTCAATGGCTTGAGCGTTTACTCGCGGGATCCATCACCTCTTGGGATGATCTCACCTCTCGTTTCCTTGCTCAATTTTTCCCACCGGGGAGAACTACCAAGTTAAGGAATGACATCTTGAATTTCCAACAACTTCAAGGTGAAACTCTTTACGAAGTACGGACTCGTTTCAAGGACTTACTCCTAAAAGTCCCTCATCATGGCATCGATCTTTGGCTTCAAGTCCAAATCTTTTATGGTCATGTCAATCAATCCACAAGACAAATCATTGACCAAGTGGCCGGTGGTAAGCTACGTGACAAGAATGCTGAAGAATCATGGGGAATCATACAAGACCTCGCTCTCTATGACAACGAGTGTTGGAATGACCCCCATGATTTGAACAAAACGGTCAAGGCAATATCTTTGCCTTCAAATAATTCAAGCATTCCCAACTGTAGGATCATGGAACTTGAAGACCAAGTCAAGTTTCTCATGAAATCCTACGAAGCTCCTATACCTTCAAGCCAAGTGAACAAAATCACTTCTTCATGCTAATTATGTAGTGGTCCCCACGACAATCGTGATTGCATGGAACTCCCTGAACAAGCTTTTGCGGACTACGCATCCTCGCGTATCGACGGAGCGGGAGAAAAGTGGTGTACTTTCAAACCCGAGCCAAACCCTTACGGTGATTCATACAACCCCTCTTGGAAAAATCACCCAAACTTTTGGTGGAAACAAAACCAAAACCCGCCCCAAAACAATTCTTCCAATCCACCTAATCGTTTTCAACCAAACAGTTCAACCTCGAACCGTACTTTCAACAATAATCCTTCCAACAACTATGGTAGTACCAATAATTTCGAAGGATTGATATCTAGTTTTATGTCATCTCAAGAAGCTCGTTTGACAAAGTTTGAAACCGATTACAAACAAAAACAAAGCAAGATTACAAATAAAATAGATACCTTGTTGAAAGCTCTCAATGACCGAGACTTGGGAGCAATCCCAAGTGACACCGTCAAGAACCCTAAGCTAAACGTTAACTCAATCTCAGCAGTTTCATCTCCTAGTTCTTGTCCACAATACTATTCGGTCAACGCTATGAGCACGTATTTCAAACAAACCCAAGTTTTTCAAAAAGACCACGAAAGTAAGATATCTAACACTAAATTGGTCAACAACATAATCGAAACACCTCCTACTCAAAACATTGACGATGAATTCAAGGAGCTCCACCTTGAACATCCAGTTATTGATGTCTTAACACGTGCTCCTTATTACAATGCCCTTTTGGAAAAATATGAGAAGAAGCTTAAATTAGGTGAAAAAGGGACCGCTTTCGTTTAAAATAAGTTACCTAAGAAATTAGACGATCCGGGCATAGTTGTTCTACCTTGCAAGATCGGAAATTCTTAGGCTTTTGACACATTAGCCGATCTTGGATCAAGCCTTAACATACTTCCGTTATCCCTCTACACCACTCTAAAGTTAGGAAAGCTTGATGAAACAGAGGTAATAATTGGCCTAGCTGATGGGAGTGTCGCATACCTGGTTGAAGTAATAAAGGATGTGTTAGTACACATAGGAAGATTAACTATTTTAGCTGATTTCCATGTCCCTGATATGGTTAGTGACACTACATGCCCATTGTTAATAGGAAGATGGTTTTTAGCTACCGCAAGTGCGATGATTGATTGTAAGTAATCTAAAATAGCGATAGGAGAAGGTGAAACTTGGTCGGTATATGATGTTAAGATTCATTCATTAAGTGTGTGCAACTTTGGAGATAAACCCTAGTCCAAATTTTACAGTATTTTTTGGGTCTCAAACCCTCTTTTCTTCCATGTTTAATTGAAGATAAGTTCTTTCTTTAATCATTCAATATGTCTATGTGTTGTTTGATTCATTGTTTATCTTATCTTTACATTAACATGCTAGCTTAGGTTTTTTAGTGTTTACTTAGATCTAATGAAACCAGCTATTAATTATTGATTGTTCATTTGTTTAGTTGCTTTGGGTGATTGATTTCGCGTTAAGCTTAAGAAAACTGGCTGATCTCCTATATGGTAACAAGCTTGAACGTCTTAAGAAACGTAATCGGATGTGTACACCGGTTTTATTGGTTGTTTTTAATGCATAAGTGACTATTAAGGAGGCCATGATATGATACTAAACGTGTCGTCATAGGAAGAGATAGAAGCTTATAGAGTTGGGAAAGGACGTACACGCCCCCACGACTGGTATTAAGGAAAGCAACCCTTCATCCAAACAACTATAAAAAATCAATTAATCAATAAAAGATAACTAGGGAGTAGTGAAATCTAAGTAAACACATTTTCTCATCATAAGAAGTTCACCACTTTTACGTTTCTTGTTTATTTTATTGTATTTGCATTAGTAGTAATTTTTGGTTAGTTGACTAGCAACTAATTCCGCCTACTCTTCCAATACCCGAGATTTTACTTGCTTTCATAATAATATAAAAATACAAAAAAAAATAATCCCTCACCTTTAGACCTAGTGACTTAGCTTTCAATCCTAACGACACTATTCCCCTAGAGAACGAACAATCCCCCGGTACTTGCCACTCACTATACTACATCGGTCACGTACACTGCCTGGTGAGGATTGCAAGCTTCTCAAGATCCCTTGAGAAGTAAAACCTTTTGCAAGGTTGCAAAACCACACATCAAGTTTTTGGCGCCGCTGCCGGGGAATACTTATTGTTTAGGTTGAATTTTAATTTTATTAGGTCTACGCATTAGATTCCTATCTAGTGAGATTTTTATTTTCTTTTTATTAGGTTTTCTTTAGTCTATCTTTTTCTTCGTTCCTTTGTTCGTAACCATTACCATCCGCCATTATGAAAGGTGGTAATATCTTTGATCCCGCCAACCCACCACAACAAAACCCACCACAACAAAACCAACCACCTAGAGCACGCACCTTAGGAGAATACTCCCAACCTAGCCACCAAGGCTATCGAAACACCATTGAGCTCACCCAAGGAGCCAATGTGTCTCCCTTGGAATCCAACACCATCTGGTTGGTGAGAAGCGGATGTGCATTCCATGGACTTCGTTCCGAAGATCCAAATCAACATCTCAAGGACTTTCTCAAAATCGTAGATTCCATAGACCTTGATGTTACCACTCGAGAGACGACCCGATTGCGTCTCTTCCAATTCTCTCTACGTGACCAAGCTAGTCAATGGCTTGAGCGTTTACTCGCGGGATCCATCACCTCTTGGGATGATCTCACCTCTCGTTTCCTTGCTCAATTTTTCCCACCGGGGAGAACTACCAAGTTAAGGAATGACATCTTGAATTTCTAACAACTTCAAGGTGAAACTCTTTACGAAGCACGGACTCGTTTCAAGGACTTACTCCTAAAAGTCCCTCATCATGGCATCGATCTTTGGCTTCAAGTCCAAATCTTTTATGGTCATGTCAATCAATCCACAAGACAAACCATTGACCAAGCGGCCGGTGGTAAGCTACGTGACAAGAATGCTGAAGAATCATGGGGAATCATACAAGACCTCGCTCTCTATGACAACGAGTGTTGGAATGACCCCCGTGATTTGAACAAAACGGTCAAGGCAATATCTTTGCCTTCAAATAATTCAAGCATTCCCAACTGTAGGATCATGGAACTTGAAGACCAAGTCAATTTTCTCATGAAATCCTACGAAGCTCCTAAACCTTCAAGCCAAGTGAACAAAATCACTTCTTCATGCTAATTATGTAGTGGTCCCCACGACAATCGTGATTGCATGGAACTCCCTGAACAAGCTTTTGCGGACTACGCATCCTCGCGTATCGACGGAGCGGGAGAAAAGTGGTACACTTTCAAACCCGAGCCAAACCCTTACGGTGATTCATACAACCCCTCTTGGAAAAATCACCCAAACTTTTGGTGGAAACAAAACCAAAACCCGCCCCAAAACAATTCTTCCAATCCACCTAATCGTTTTCAACCAAACGGTTCAACCTCGAACCGTACTTTCAACAATAATCCTTCCAACAACTATGGTAGTACCAATAATTTCGAAGGATTGATATCTAGTTTTATGTCATCTCAAGAAGCTCGTTTGACAAAGTTTGAAACCGATTACAAACAAAAACAAAGCAAGATTACAAATAAAATAGATACCTTGTTGAAAGCTCTCAATGACCGAGACTTGGGAGCAATCCCAAGTGACACCGTCAAGAACCCTAAGCTAAACGTTAACTCAATCTCAGCAGTTTCATCTCATAGTTCTTGTCCACAATACTATTCGGTCAACGCTATGAGCACGTATTTTAAACAAACCCAAGTTTTTCAAAAAGACCACGAAAGTAAGATATCTAACACTAAATTGGTCAACAACATAATCGAAACACCTCCTACTCAAAACATTGACGATGAATTCAAGGAGCTCCACCTTGAACATCCAGTTATTGATGTCTTAACACGTGCTCCTTATTACAATGCCCTTTTGGAAAAATATGAGAAGAAGCTTAAATTAGGTGAAAAAGGGACTGCTTTCGTTTAAAATAAGTTACCTAAGAAATTAGATGATCCGGGCATAGTTGTTCTACCTTGCAAGATCGGAAATTCTTAGGCTTTTGACACATTAGCCGATCTTGGATCAAGCCTTAACATACTTCCGTTATCCCTCTACAACACTCTAAAGTTAGGAAAGCTTGATGAAACAGAGGTAATAATTGGCCTAGCTGATGGGAGTGTCGCATACCTGGTTGAAGTAATAAAGGATGTGTTAGTACACATAGGAAGATTAACTATTTTAGCTGATTTCCATGTCCCTGATATGGTTAGTGACACTACATGCGCATTGTTAATAGGAAGATGGTTTTTAGCTACCGCAAGTGCGATGATTGATTGTAAGTAATCTAAAATAGCGATAGGAGAATGTGAAACTTGGTCGGTATATGATGTTAAGAAACATACCTATAATACTAGTGAGGGACCAACACCTCATTGGGTAGATGTAAATAGGAGACCTTCTAGATACGGACCTTGGATCAATAGAGACTTCATAGGACCCCAATGCCCATTTTACCTAGAAGAGGAATTTGTGAACCGAACACATCCGGTAGAGCAACTCTTGGCTAGGGACACCGAATTGGACCTATTTGAAGATCCTCTAGTTTTTAGAAAAATGATTGACTTCCTAGGAGTTTTGCCAATTAACCTAGGAATGAATAGGTGGAAAAGCGAGAATGATAAACACAAATGGAATTGGGACAAGCCACCTAAGGAAGGAGATGGGTCATGACACATAAAAATGACAATATACGACCCGGATGGAGAAAAGTTTGAAAAGACATACCGTACTAAGCGCACCGATAGGAAGCTTCAAGCCAAGTTCGACCCGAAAGATATCCTCGATGAGGAAATCATTCACATAGGATAGGGTGTGACTTTGAGTCTAGCTACAAGACTCGTAAATAGAGAAAAGCGCTTCTTGGGAGGCAACCCAAGCTTTTTATTTGTTTGTTTGTTTATTTACTTTTATTTGCTTCCGTATGCATATTTCATTCTTATTGTTCATTGTTCATGTATCAAATATAAATTGTGAAAATGGTTTATTTTGTTTTTAATCTCGTCTTAATTACATATAAAAGTATTTTGCAAAAGATAAGTGTAAGGGAAATCCAAATTTGTTTATAAGAACGAATTGAACATGAATGATAACAATAAGATATAAATATGCATATTAGTATTTGTTTGAGTCAAATGCTTGTATCGAGTCACAATGAATGTTTTTGCAGGATTCCAGGAATTAAAATTTAGGTTTTTCTAGAAATTTTCCAGAAACAAAATATAAAGAATTCTGTCAGATCAATTCTGACGGCGTAAGGAGTTGCAACCTGACGGCGTCAGATGTAATTTTCTAGAAAATTTTCCAGGTTTTGTTTTTCTGCTGGAATTGTAAAGTTTCGTAAAATCTATACTTTTTAAACTCCATGAATCTGCAAAACATTTATTTTACAAGCATTATATCTTTACTTGCTTTCTATGATTTACTTTTATATAGATTTTACCGCCAATTTTATGCGAGGTTTCGTGTTGCTTTTCTTAGTTGTTTAACAGGTTACATTGGACAAGAAAATGATTATATTTCAGAAGTGAAGCTTTGCATGCTCATTTTCTTGGAGGAGGATTTAACCTTGTTACCACATCATTCACACCGAGCTAATCAAGGGAGTATTTGTTTCATTCATTTTCATTTATCTTTGCTTTATTACTGTTTAAGAACATTGGGGACAATGTTCAACTTAAGTGTAAGGAGAGTAAATGAGGATACCTTATAAACTACAATTGCACTTGATTTTTGTTTTGTTTAATAGTAGATGTGTAATAAAACCTTGAGAAATATCTGTTAGGGTAATTTTAGCACCAAATTTAAAACTTTTTGCAACATTTAGGAGTGAAACTTTAGTCTTAATAAGCGTCTCATGGATAGGAGTTATATGACTAGCACAAAAACCGTACCACTCAAAAATTTCACACCCCAAATATGTGAGGTTCGCCCTTAAATTTGTTAGAAAAAGCATTCATTATTAGTGCTTGTGAGTGTACCGATAGTACTTAGATTCTAGAACTTGCGTTAGCGATGCATCCCGAGACCACAAGTGAGACTACATTCGTGTAGTTAGGATTTACTACATGATAAGAGGCATTATGATAACCTATGTTTTAAGCTTGTAATATAATTACATTGACTTCATTGGTCAAGTAATTCTCCCACACCCTTGCGATGTACTCATTTTTAGTACACGATACTCCTAGTACAACCCTCAGAGCCTATCCTTTTCGTTTCTAACTTTAAGCATTTTACTTAAAGGAAGAATTTGTTTACAATCCACCCCAGATGTACACCCAAATCGCCTTAGCCTTCCTTGTATGCACTCATCTTTAGTGCAGTATTGTTATTTGTTTAAACCCTTTGTTAATTGTCTAATTGGTTACATGGTTGCTAAGTCGAGTCATATCTTGTACATATTGTTTTGGGACGATTGGGACTTATGGGTAAAGTACTAGTGTTATGGAGTAATGGGGAATAACATCATTTATTACCCCCATAGATACGTCAATGTTTTAAAGTAATCCAAATGTTTCGATTATCTTAATACGAGTCTTTATTTTGATTTATGTAAAACTTCAAGTGTAAAGGGAGAACGAGCCCCCTTGATGTATTATTTTGGATGGTAGGGAAAGAATGTTATGAAAAAAAAATCGAAAAACAAAAAATTTAGAATAAGACAAGTAAAAAAACATACGGACTACCATCCCCGTTCCTTTTATTTTATTTATGTATATGTTATTTCGTAGTTAGCCTAAATTGAGTCAAGTCTTGGCTTAGCAACACTGCATTGTACATGTAATTAACTGTTAAGAATACGATTTTTCTTATAGAAGATTCGGTCACCTCAAGTACGATTAAGCATTGTATAGCTCATAGTATTTATAATAGTAATTAGTACGTAGATTAGTATTAGTTAGTATTCGTGGAGTCGGGTCGGGTCTTTACCCACTGTCAGCCCGATTCACAGCCTAGTAGAGGCAAGCAACACCTTGTACATATAAATAGCCCTCTCCCTCCTTGGAGAGGGTTGGACCTTCTCATAATCTATTTTCTTTTTTTTGGTTTTCTCTCAAGGTTCCCATCTTTCTCTCTCTACTTTCTCTCTCTAGATTTCTTTCTTTCTTTCTTTCTTTACTATTCAATCCATACCACAAGTTGATCCGTGTTATGTGTTAGTTAGTATCCGACAATTGGTATCAAGAGCCATGGTTACATCCTAGGGATCGTAGGTACTTGGTGTTTGGACTTGTGGTGTATGGTTTGTTTTGGTTTCTATTAGTTTAGGAAGGTTTTACTCATACTTGAGCTTGTTCGTAGTGTTTCTTGTGTTTTTTTATTGTACTTCTTGGATTAGAGGGGTTAGATTTATCTAGTTTATCAGTTGGTTTGGCTAGATCTTACGTTTGTGGAGTGTACGAGTGATTTTGAACCATATTCTTGGCAGCGGTTTTCTCCTCGGTAACATATTCTTGGTAGCGGTTAGTTTAGAATTACAGCGGTTATTGTCAGCGGTTAGTACACCTTGTCAGCGAACATAACGCTGTCCTTTGTACTGTTTCAGCGGTTTGCTACCAGCGGTTAGTTCACTCTGTCTTTTAATGCTCCAGCGGTTAGTAACTCCAGCGGTTTTCGTGGTTAGCGGCTATCCTTGTTAAGCGGTTACCTTTTCAGCGGTTTACTTGTCAGCGGTTTAATAGTCAGCGGTTACCATACTAGCGGTTACTCTGCCAGCGGTTACCATTGTCAGCGGTTACCTTTTTCAGCGGTTAAGTGTTAGCGGTTATTCTGTCAGCGGTTAGTTTTTCTTAGCGGTTTTCCTGGTTGACTTTAGTAAAATCCCGGGAAAGAATCGATTTCTCGGTTTAAGTCACGTGTGTTGTAAAATCCCGTTTAAGACCTCGTCATCATGACTACTGTGACATCTATTGATGATATCCAAGCTGCTGGGTCCGACACTCGACCTCCTATGCTAGACAGAACTGACTATGAGTCATGGTCACAAAGAATTCGTCTGTATTGTCAGGGCAAAGAAAATGGGGAGAATATTCTGAGATCGATTGATGAAGGGCCGTTTCAAATGGGTACTACCAGGGATATTATCTCCACAAGTGAAGATGGATCAGTCACCTTTGGAATTGACAGACCTCGTAATTACAATGATCTTAACGAAACAGAAAAGAAACGCTATGATGCTGATATTCGAGCTTCCAACATTGTGATACAAGGGTTACCCAAGGACATTTACAAACTGATTAACTTCAACACTGAGGCCAAAGCTGTTTGGGATAATGTCAAAATGCTGCTTGCTGGCTCTGAACTTACCAGAGAAGATCGTGAATCACAATTGTATGATGAATTCGAGCACTTCAAAATGAATCCCGGTGAAAGCATTAATGACTACTATGTCAGATTCCACAAGCTTGTGAATGACATGAGAATGATCAGAATGACAATGCCCAACATCCAACTCAACTCAAAGTTTGTCAACAATATGTCACCAGAATGGGATCGGTTTGTCACAGCTGTGAAGTTAAACAAAGGGCTCAGAAACACCAACTATGAACAACTCTATGCTTACTTGCAACAACATGAGAAACATGCCATGTATGATCGTCAGCTGAGAGAAAAGTTCCATCCCTCAAATGATCCTCTTGCTCTAATCTCCAGTGTTCAGGGACTAAACCAATCCTCAATTGATTCAATCAATCATCCTATTACTCAAGCAACACAGAATCAGTCTTCCCTTGGTCAAACATCCATACATTCGTCAAGTGTCAAGACTAATTCACAAGACTCTGGGAACTCTCACATTGACAAAAGGATTGATGATCTCTCCAACCAAGTCTCACTGCTGGTTCAACACTTCAGGAGTACTCTTCCTCAAACCAACAACCAACTAAGGACTTCATCTAACCCACGTAATCTTGCTGTTGTGGAAGATGGGCGTGTTGTGGTTCAAGGAAGACAAAATGTCCGGGGAAATGCACAGAATAGGATGGGTAATGTCAATCAAGGACAAGGAAGACAAATCAAGTGCTACAACTGTGGTGGGATAGGTCATATTGCAAGGAACTGCACTCAACCAAAACGTCCTCAGAACTCGGACTACTTCAAAGATAAGATGCTACTAATGCAAGCTCAAGAGAATGGGGTTCTGCTGGATGAGGAACAGCTGCTATTTCTTGCGGGTGATGAAGGGAATTCTTTTGATGCTGATGTGGATGATCAACCGGTTCAGGATCTTGCTCTCAACGACCCAAATATCTTCCAGGCTGAAGATTGTGATGCCATTGATTATGATGTTGATTATGAGCCTACTGCACAGACCATCTTCATGGCCAATCTTTCTTCTACAGTCACACCACCACATCAATCGGGATCTCCCAAATCATCCATCATTTCTGAGGTACTCAAATTGTATGACACATATGAAACATGTGATATTCCAAAGATTCTCGATGAAGTACATCAGACTAGTATTGTTACGCCAAATGATGTTGATTTGAAAAAGAATGATGTTTCCTCAAAACAACAACATGAGGATAACAATAAAGAATCTGATGAACCTAGTAGAGCATCTTTCAATACACATGTGATGTGCGTTTTTGCTAGTGCAAGTTTTAAAATTTATAAACACGATTTATCCGATTAATTCTTTAGCACATACGAGCAAGTATACTCGTCCGGTGTAATAAAGGTGGGTAAGTCGAGATCGTCCCAAGGGATTTGTTTATTTATAATAGAACTTGTTTATTAACAAAGGTTGTCAATCCTTGTTTGTATGAATATAGTTTTTTAAAAAGAAATCAAATAAGAACTAAGCATATACTTGTGTATAATTCCATGATGAGGTCTAGGAGTATTATTGCAATTTTGAATATAAAGTTTGGTGTAAAACTTGTTATGATGCGCAACTAAAAATGAGTAGAAATACAA
>LBNU01023886.1:421379-443016 GCA_014162995.1 Artemisia annua
GATGAATACGATCACGAATTTGTCTAAGTATGGCTTACACACTCGATTCATGAGATCCATGAATACTGCCGGTGCATTTGTCAAACCGAATGGCATTACTTGGAATTCGTGGTGACCATATCGTGTCCTAAAGGCTGTTTTTGGAATGTCTTCCTCACGAACCTTAACTTGATGGTAACCTGATCGTAGGTCAATTTTCGAGTAATAGGTTGAACCTTGTAATTGGTCGAATAGATCGTCGATTCTCGGTAGTGGGTATCGATTCTTTATTGTTAATTTGTTTAGTTCACGATAGTCAATACACATTCGTAGTGATCCATCTTTCTTCTTCACGAACAAGACCGGAGCTCCCCAAGGTGAGGAACTGGGTCGAATAAATCCCTTGTCCGAAAGTTCTTGCAATTGATTAGCCAGTTCTTGCATTTCTGACGGTGCTAGTCGGTAGGGTGCGCGGGCCACTGGCGCCGCTCCTGGCACTAAATCAATTCGAAATTCTACTTGACGATTTGGTGGAAGTCCGGGTAAGTCTTCCGAAAAGACTTCAGGAAATTCACGTGCGATGGAAACATCTACAGTAAAACCTCTATAAATTAATAGTGTTGGGACCGAGATATTTTATTAATTTAGCGAGATATTATTATATCGGTAAATTAATAATTTATTAATTTAAAGAGATTTTATATATGACCTTTAAATTTTCAAGTCTAATATACTAGATACAATGTATACAGTACTTGTTAAAGATGAAAAACAAATTATGAATTCATATTCACACTTTATGAAAATAAAATTAACACTTTTTGTTGCAATACGAGAAGATAACACGCCAACACTAGAGTGCAATAAGGAGATTTTGAGATAAATTCAATATAGATTTGAAGTTCAAAAAAAATAACAAGTGATAATGAATTCATTTCTACTTAACAATCTTATGATTTTGAAGTGTATCTCTCACACACACGCGTATATAAATATATATGATATATTTAGTAATTATTAATTTATAGTTTTGTTGGGACTAATATATGTACACTGGGGTTTCGAAAAAATTATTATCTTATTATTTTATCGATTGGGGTCCAAATTTGTACTGGTCCCAAGTTGGGACCAGACAAATTATTAATTTTATCGAGGTTATTAATTTATCGAGTATTAATTTACAGAGGTTTTACTGTACAAGATGTTTTTCTTCAGACTCCTTTTCGGTTACGTGGGCTAGAAAGGCATAACATCCTTTCTCAATGTGCTTCATGGTTTTGATACATGAGATGATGTTTATTCGGGTTCCACTTCGATCACCACGGATGACTAAAGTTTCCTTGTCACAAGGGATGTGAACAATCCTTTCGCCACAGATGATGTTAGCTTTATGTTTAGACAACCAATCCATGCCAATGACAACATCAAAACTTCCGAGTTCAATCGGCATAAGGTTGATGTTGAAGGGATGATCTAAATGATTAAGGGTACAGTCTGGGATTACGGTATTAGTATTTACTAAGTTACCGTTAGCTAGTTCGATACTATAACTAGTGTCTAGAGTGATTGGTGTGATATCAAGTAAACGCGCAATTCTAGTAGATAAAAAGCTCATATCAGCACCAGAATCGAATAAAACTTTAACAGGAATGTTATTGAGTAAGAACATACCAGTAACCACATTTGGGTCTTGTTGTGGTTCACCATTGCCCATAACATAGACTCTGGCATGAGCACCACCACCTTGTTGGCCATGGTTTTGAGGACAATTGTTCTTGAAGTGTCCTTTTTCGCCACACCCAAAACATGTAGCTATTGGCTGAGTGTTAGCCCCAGTAGCCACAGCCTTGCCTCTACAATCCTTGGCAAGATGTCCTGGCTTTTGACACTTGTTGCACTTGGCAGGGCAGGGACCTGAATGATGGTAGTTGCACTTAGTACACTGTGGTTGGGTCCCAGTATATCTACCTCTGGTTGGTGCAGCAACATAAGCCGTTGCGGCTTCTTGTCTTTTGTTTTGTTGTTGATGGTGGGTGGCGTTGCGGTTTTGGTTGTTGTAGTTGTTGGTATTGCCTCTTTGGTTATCATCCCATTGACGTTTGTTGTTGTTGTTTCTTTTGTTATTGTTGTTACGGTAGTTGGTAGTGTTGTTGTTGAAGTTTTGTCTTTGGGTAGCTCCCGTACGCACCACTTGATCCATGAGGCTGCGAGACATCCACATAGCCTCATCAAGTTCCTTGGGATCGGCCGAAGTCACGTTCCCTTGTATACTTGGTGGGAGTCCCCAGATATATCGTTCCAATAGTTTCTCTTTTGTTGAAACCATTGTTGGACATAGTATCCTCAATTCTTGGAATCGACGGTTGTAAGTTATGATGTCAGTCCCCTTAACAACGTGGTTCCAGAATTCTACTTCTAACTTCTGTATTTCGCTGCGGGGGCAGTACTATTTGATCATCATTTTCTTCAAATCATTCCAAGAAATCTTATAAGCATTTTCGATGCCTATTGGTTGAGCTACCGAGTTCCACCATGATAATGCCTCATCCAACAGTGTACTGGTGGCATATTGAACTTTATCATTCTCGGTACATTTGCTGACCGAAAATACTGATTCCGCTTTTTCGAACCAGCGGGTCAAACCTACGGCTCCTTCTGTACCCTTAAACTTTGTGGGTTGGCAGTTCAAATAATCCTTGAATGTGCAACCCTTAGGTACCGAATCAACATTTATCACTGGAGGGCTAGTTGGGCTTGGTCCTCCAGTGTTAATGGCAGCGGCTGCAATTCGGGCAGCTTCAGCAGCTGTGGCGGCTTCAGTGGCTGCTGCAGCTTCAGCAGTTGCGGCTGCTTCAGCGGCTTCTGCAGCTACGGCTGCTCGTTCAGTTGTAAGTGCTGTAGTTACACTGTCTTTAACGAGTTTGCGAATAGCAGCTTGAGTCATTGCTGGGGGTGTTTTCTTCTTTGGCGCCATGATTCTATTATACAAAAGATACGTCATAAGTAGAGAGTTTGTGAAATAAGCACAATTTTGACGAGAATGATAGAATAATAATGTTGAGAGTTTTAAAGGCATAACACAAGATAATATAAGTTTTATTCATATAACGTTGATTGATTTACAAAATCGAAACCTATTACAAGCTTCTTCAAAATTTACTAACTGACACTTTCAGTTTAGTAATTACAACGTTTTACTACTGCTAGCTATTACATGGATTTTACAGAGTTTACTAACTGAGTCTACTCAGTTTAGTAGTACAAAAGATTAACTATGACACTAGTCTACTGCTGGTTGGAGAGTTCGGACGAATCGATATTTCCATAGGTGGATAGCACATCTACGTTATCACTTGGGTGGTTTTCTTCGACTTCCTTGTGATATAACTCTTGTTGCATGGCATACATTTGAGATCGTATACTATACAACTCATTCTTGAGACGATACCGATCAAAGTTAGCAACGTCCAATCGGATCTTTGCTGTAGTTAGGCGGCGTCGTAGCCCGTAAATTTGTGCCGCATCTTGGTATTGAGCTCTTTCCACTCGTGTAAGTCTATCCTTGACATCTTCTAAGCCGGTCAAGGGATCCAAGACTATATTCTCAACATGAGTCAAGTCTTTCCTCACATAGCTCATATCAAGTTTAAACAAATCAAGGTCTTCCCGTGCGTTAACGGCTTCCATTCTGGCTGAAGTAACCTTGGATACATGGTCATTCATTTGGCGTGCCATGTTTTGAACTTTACGTTGAGTTAGGTCGAGGCCTTGTTTCAAATAGTATATGTCATATTGGGCAGAATTTATGAATATAGGTGTGAATGTAGATGATCCGCCAACCTCATAAGTGGACTTTGGACCTCGAGTGGGAGTAGTATGATTAGGTTCGGAGGAGTTTGGTGAGATAGGAGGTGGTGATGTTAATGGTGATAGTGGTCGCACAACCATTGGTTCCTCTACTTCTTCCATGTCGTCAATGTCTTCAATGTCTATGTCCATTTCAGGATCCTCGTCCGGATCTTCTTCCGGTTCCTCCTCTTGGTCACTGACTATATCTTCGTAAGGTTCTTCCTCATCGTCATAGTCAAGTGCTTCAAAATAGGGATCATTGGGTCCGGGAAGAAATGGTAAATGAGCAGGCATAGCAGGAAGATGATCGGGAGATGGAGGTACAGACATGATGTCTACAATGAGTATTATGATGTCAACAATAATCTAATGTTTATGGAAAATGCTCAAAATATGACAAGTGTGTATATAGCAATATACTAATATGATCATGTAACATAACATGCATAATAAGTCCATAATCGTCTAGAGGATGGAAGGCACGAAGAGCGGAAGGCTATAAAAATGTTTATGCTTGTAATTGTAGTTATAGTTTAGGTCTCAATTAGACCCGTTTCTCTATAACCATGGCTCTGGTACCAATCTGTAACACCCCCAATTCAATGATGCAGCGGAATTCGACTTGGGTGTTACTCGACGGCACAACAGTCATAATAATAGAAAACGATCTCTAACTGAGTCGTTTTAAAAAGACTTATCATTCGAATTATTCAAATATATCAGAGTTTACATAGTTAGGTCCCAAAAAGGTTCCATGTTTACAAAATACATCAATATAAAGTCTTTTGATGTTTTATCGAATGACAAAGTAGATTATAGCCTTCTTCATTTAGTCCGTGCCCCTCCGTGCCATTCTTGATTATCATGGACCTGAAATACATGCTTAAAAGGTCAACACAAAGGTTGAGTGATATTCATAGAGTTTGTTTAATGGTTGAACACAATATGTTGGTAGTATGAGTTAATTAGACTCATAATCATGGTTGGAAAACAAAACAGTTATTATTATATACTAAGCTCATGCAACCAATACGTTAACGGGTACCAATATCAATCGACGATTTTGTTGCCCCGGTAAGTACTTTGCCGTCATACATAATGTTTCAAATATAGTGCATTTGTTTGAACTCATCTAGTCAAAACAAATGGGATTCGTCAATCCCAATAGGCCTATTCACAATACTCGCGCTCACTAATATTAGTGATTAAATGGTTCATGATATGGGGCCTAGGATTGGCAAGGATGGTACTTAGTAATAATAAAGCAATGAGGCAGCATACAGTTTCAAAGCATTGTGTTCGGTTTAAAATAGCATGTATTCCCCCCAAGGGTTTGTAAAACATTGAAGTAATGGAAAGTGGGGCTATGAACTCACCTTAAGTTATATAGCAAGTAGTGAATGTGATGGTCGAATCACGAAGGTTTTTACGAGCAACCTATAATAGAATGTTGCGACTTAGGATTGGAGTAAAGAATATGAAGAATTGCCTATATTTGTCTTGCATTTAGTCCATGATGTAGTACTTAGTATAGTGTAAGTCTTTGAATAAAAATGGTTTATGAAACATGTATAGTTTGTATATCGTTTACTACCGTTCGGGCCGACATAATTCAGAGGTCATGTAGTAAACGTTCGAGGAGCCAGGACACTTTAATTCGTAAATCCACAACTCATCTCGACGGCTTACTTTAATGAACCCCTCACATGAGGCTCCCTACTATTGTAGTATTTGATAAAATATATATATATATATATAAGTTTTGATCCGAAAAGTTACATGTTCCAATATTTGAATAAACTTAGGAAAGTTTACTTTTGGATGAAGATTGTTATTGCAATGAGTCTCATGGTTATTTTGATGGAGTAGATCCAAATTGGATGCTTATATTGCCATTAACTCTTTGGTTCATGTTTTCGACTAGGTAAGTTTATATGGTCCTTAGTCACTTGGGTATTTCAAAATAGCTGTTAAGAAACTGAAGAAAATATCATTTATTATTGGTTTTCTGGATACGTGCTCCTGAGTTTTTGAAGAAAACATCATTCCGGACAACTTTCGTGTTTTAACTTTTTCGTGAAACGGACCAGAAGGGCCTCTTTTTGCGTGTTTAATGTTCTGTCACAGAAGGTTTTTAGGCAGTTTTGCCGTAAAGTTTTAGTAACTTCTAATAGCCATAACTTTTTACTCATGTACTCATTTTAAGTGGTTCAAATTGCTATGGTTTCCTTGTTAAGTCCTCTACTACAATATGTAATTGTCCAATATCATAATTATACCATTTTGGTCGAATTTTACCATGGAAGTCACTAGTTTACTTGTTTAATTAACATAAGTTAACATTTATTTACAATAACTTGTTTTACCAATTTTTATACATCATGAACATAATCACAAGACAATATATAGTATGAATGAAATATAAATAGCATGAAAATGATATTTAACAAGAAAGTATATTAGGGTTTGCTTACAACTTTGGGCTTTCTAAAAGAAAGGTAAGTAACTAGTAAGGAAAGGACTTTGATTGACTAGCTTTTCTCCACTTTAGCAACCCTTCTACTCTTGTATTCTTGAAGGAATTGTGATGAAGATTGAGGTGACTTGAGTGGATCTAAACTCAAGAGAATCACCAAAAGTTTCTAGGGTTTGGAAGTAGTTTGATGAATCAAAACCAAACTAGGGTTTATGTGTTGATATTGCTCTTGATTTCTTGCATAAAATTGGAAGTAAATTAGCTAAGTGTGAGGTGATGGTGTGTGTGATATGGGACGGCAACAAGGAGGGGGAGGGGTACTTATATGAGTTTGAGGAGGTTACATTTCATGACTAGTCAAAGCTTCCTAAGCACACTTGTACACATGCATACATCTTAAGGCCTTAAGCATGAGATCAAGCCACATATGGGGTGACCCCCCCCCCCCTATGGCGGTTCAAGATGGATAAGGGGGAGTGACTTGGTTTTGGATGATAATATCTAACTTATGTAGTTAGTTTTGACTCCGTAAAATGCTAACCGTAAATGATTAAGCCACAAAACGTAAAACCGGGTATCGTAAAAATGTGGAACTTGAAAGAATGACTAAACATGTCAATATACTCCATAATAAAATATAAAATGAGTGGTAGGTTCCATTGGGGTGCTAAAACCCTGCTAAAACTGGAAACACGGGTCTAAAACGCGTAATACGTAAAACGTACGAATATTGTGTAAAATTGAGAAAAGTAAAATGTTACTTTTCTAATATGATAATAATGGTTTAAAATGACTTATAATGTCTAGACTGGGCTCAGTCTAGTGTCGGTTGGTATTTAATGTCTTTTAGACATAAAACCGTAAGCCTAAAAATCAAGGAATGATTTATAAAATCAAGGAATGATTTTTGGTCAAAGGAGGAGGGAAAAATATGTTGACTTTTTCCAAAAATGTGAAAACTCAAATCGTCTTAGAAACGCGGTGCAGGTATAGGCTAAGGTTACGGCTAAGTAAAAGTGCTTAACAACGTAAATTTCTGTTTCTCACGGTCCAGGGTTTATTTGGTAGCATTTTTCTTAGTCATGATTAATTCTCTAATTAATCATGAGTGTATCAAACATTTATCTGATGCGGGAAAAATTAACGCGGTAGAGTTTCGTTGTGCGTAGAATTTTTGAATGACGTTTTAACCTAAAACGTGTAGTTCCTTAATAACTTTCGCGAAAATGATCTGATGAGTGTCAAACTTTTATTTTGTCATGGAAATGATTTATCACTCGAGAATATGAAATAAAAATTAAATTTCGGAAAATGAATAGTGAAAGTGAATAGTAAAAATGAATAGTGAAATTTTTCGGGGATAGAAATTAACTTGAAATTGCGAATTGTTACAATACTCAACCCACTCACACCGATCAATCTTCAATTCCTCAAGGAGCAGCACCTGAAAATTCATTTGAAGTAAATCCCTTTGCTCAATCACCTGATGAACCTTTTGTCAACATATTCGCCCCTGATCCATCAAATGTAGCAACCTCCTCAGAAGATTCCAACACTGCTACATCAGTCCCCAATCATCAACTTCATGAGCATATCAGGAAATGGACAAACGATCACCCAATTGACAACATCATTGGTAATCCATCTCGCCCGGTATCTACACGTAGACAACTTGCCACAGATGCCTTGTGGTACTTCGTCAGTTCCATACTGTCTAAAGTCGAACCAAAGGATTATAAAGAAGCTTTGACTAAAACATCTTGGTTCACCGCAATGCAAGAGGAAATCCATGAATTTGACAGACTTGATGTTTGGGAATTAGTGCCTCCTCCCAATTGTGCTATGATTATCGCTCTCAAATGGATCTTCAAAGTAAAGCTTGATGAATATGGTGAAGTTCTGAAGAACAAAACTCGGCTAGTGGCCAAAGGATACAGACAAGAAGAAGGCATTGACTTTGAGGAATCATTCGCACCAATAGCCAGAATTGAGGCCATCAGAATCTTTCTTGCCAATGCAGCTAGTCAGAATATGATTGTCTACCAAATGGATGTGAAGACTGCATTTCTTAATGGTCACTTAAAGGAGGTAGTGTATGTAAGCGAACCAGAGGGGTTTGTTAATCCTGAATACCCGAACCATGTCTATCGCTTGAAAAAGGCACTTTATGGACTGAAACAGGCACCCAGAGCTTGGTACGATACTCTATCCAAATTCCTTCTAGCCAAAAATTCACCAAGGGTGTGGTTGATCCTACATTGTTCACCAAAAAGTCGGGCAAACATCTACTCCACGTTCAGATATATGTGGATGACATTATCTTCACATCTTCAGATCCATTGGAGTGTGATCGGTTTGCACAAGAAATGAGTACAGAATTCCAAATGTCCATGATGGGGCAAATGTCATTCTTCTTGGGGTTGCAAATCTCTCAAAATCCTCACGGCATCTTCATCAATCAATCCAAGTATGCTACTGAAATCTTGAAGAAATTTGGATTTGAATCATGTGACTCTGTTGACACCCCAATGATAGAGAGGTCAAAACTGGATGATGATGTTGAGGGGGCTCCAGTTGACCAAACCAATTACCAAAGCATGATCGGATCATTGATGTACCTCACCGCTAGCAGACCAGATCTCTTATTTGCAGTTTGCATGTGTGCTCGCTATCAATCCAAACCTACCAAAAAGCACTTAGAAGTAGTCAAAAGGGTCTTCAGGTACCTTCAAGGGACGATTCACATGGGCCTTTGGTACCCTAAAGACACTGCTATGGCTCTCACTGCCTACTCTGATGCTGATCATGTGTGGTGTCAAGAAACTCGTCGAAGCACGTCGGGCGATGCTCAATTTCTAGGAGACAAGCTGGTTAGCTGGTCATCAAAGAAGCAAATGAGTACCTCGATCTCCTCCATTGAGGCTGAATACATTGCCATGTCATCTTGTTGTGCTCGAATCCTTTGGATGATGTCTCAATTATCTGATTATGGTTTTGTATTCAACAAAGTTCCGATGTACTGTGACAACAAAAGTGCCATTGCTCTTTGCTGCAACAACGTCCAGCACTCAAGATCAAAGCACATTGATATTCGACACCATTTCATCAAAGAACAAGTGGAAAAGGGAATCGTGGAACTTTACTTTGTGAGGACAGAATTTCAGCTGGCTGACATCTTCACTAAAGCACTTCCCAGAGAACGGTTTCAATTCATTCTTCCTCGTCTTGGAATGAAGAGTATCTCTCCTGAGTCACTCAAAAGTCTTCAGGAGGATAATGATGAGTAATGGATTCGCTTCAAATATCCTCGTACATAGTCACTAAAACCTAAAAGAAAAATACAAAAATATAAAAACCTAGAAAACCCATAAAAAATCTGAAAAACATAAAAATACCAAAAATAGTTTCATCTTAAACATGTCATAACGGCTTGCTATTACTTCAGATAGCAACCCGGGCTTCAAAATGAGGAAAACTGGTCGCTATAAAGACGGTTGTTCCTAACAACGGATGAAGTTCATCCGGGCATGGATTACTTTACATCCGTGCACCTCCGAAATGTTGTACGCTTCAGTGCATCATTTCTAGAAAAAGAAGAGAAGTCTTCTTTCATCCCAAAATCTCTCTCTTAATGATTCTTCAAGAGAGTTTTTGTGGTTTACAAGGTGGCTATTGGACTTAAATTTTCACAAATACCTTGCCGCTCAACTTAATGGCCACAACACGTTAAATTGAAAACGGGTCATTAATTGAGGGGGAGCGTATTTGCTTAAAATTTCTTCACCTTTAAAAGCTTTGTGCACCAGCAGCAGTGAAAAAGTGTCTCAAAATCAGTAAATGTTAAAACTTTTATCAAACTTTCTCCTAATTTTCTTCTAAAATCATTTAAATCAATTGGGATCACAAAATCTCAAAAGATTTGAAATTTTTTGATCGGGGGAGAGAATGTGATTTAAATATGAAATCTGATTTTAAACGTGATGTTTTTGGACTCAAAGGTACACTCTCCCGTATGTGCTAAAGTTTTTGAAGTTTTTGAATTTTAATCAAAGCACATATTGAGGGGGAGCAAGTGTATAAATGGTGAATAATTGTTCTCAAATGTTCGCTTTCTCGTATGTGCTAAAGTTTTCAAAACTTTCAAATGGAAACAATCAATATGCACATATTGAGGGGGAGCAAGTGGCTAAGAGTCTTTCGTGTGTTTTTACAATAACATGTAGAAACCGTGAATTGATTATGACTCAGATTTGACTCATGAATTGACGAAACACAAACGTTAGAATTCGAAAGGATGCATCCAAGTAGAAAGTACCGATTCGAGAAGCTCTTCTTAGATGTATACTTTGACGGGTCTAACTTCCTTTTTAAGGAATGTTAACAACTTCAAGTTAGTTATTAGGGCTAGTTATCACCTAAAAGCTGATAATGGATCCCTTTAACTAAGCAACGTAAACGTGTCCCTAGGGTATATGTCTATTGAGAGTAGATCAATTCAAAAGTGCAACTCACCCCGACATGTGCAAATTTCTATCTAAAACCTATGAGCACATGTTAAGGGGGAGCATTTGAAAAGTTATAAAACTCTCAAAGTGTTAACAAAATGTGTTTCTTTATCTTAAACACTTTGAGAGAATTTTCAATGATTTGGTTATATGGCGATTGTGGAAAGATACCAAAAGACCGACCACTTTACTTTAAAGCATGGAGTTATAAGGATGGTAGGGTTAGGTATATGTTCTCATGATCCACCAGAACCGGAGGGATCTTCCCAGGGACAATCCAATAGATAGATTAGAAGTCCTTAGGAATGATTGCAAAAAAAAAAAAAAAAAAATAAAAAAAAAATAAAAAAAAGAAGGAGAAAGTGAGAAAGTGAGAAAGGGAAGAGTGCCGACTGAGATTGAGCTAGGACTGGAACAAACCCAACAAGGTTCTAGTAATGAAGGTAACATCGGTATTGAAGAAAAGACGTCATGGACCTAGTGACGCACTGCACTAAACCTTCCAGCCACTCAAGTTCTCTTAAAAGAGCTTGTTTCATTCTCNGAAAGTGAGAAAGGGAAGAGTGCCGACTGAGATTGAGCTAGGACTGGAACAAACCCAACAAGGTTCTAGTAATGAAGTCTCGGTAAGCACTGAAGGGGTTGAAGAATTAAAAAGAAATGAAATGAGAAAGGGTGAAAAGAAATAGCCCTCCAATTATTCAACCTTAGGGTAGAAACCGGGTTCTATTCATATGCTACTGATTGTTACTAAGGTAACATCGGTATTGAAGAAAAGACGTCATGGACCTAGTGACGCATTGCACTAAACCTTCCAGCCACTCAAGTTCTCTTAAAAGAGCTTGTTTCATTCTCACGGGGAACCGGTGTAATCTATCGACTTGTCTCTTAGAGCTAATTGATATTGAAACAGGAGACCCCTCCCTAGTCTCCGTACAGGATAACCAATGTGCACTTATCGAGTCTAGAGCCACGAGATGCATCAAAAGATCTCATAGCAACACTTGATACTTCTACACTGGTTGTTCAACATTAAGGACACCAGCTGTAATATTTTGAGTCCTACGCAGATCTTAGCAATCTGCCAAGAACACTTATGAGGGAACATACGTAAGTATTTCCCAATGATTGAGTGGAAACTCCTGCCAGGGTCAACATCAAACAGCCCTGACAGCAGGTCACTTCGGTAATCTCTCATGGATTACGCTTAGTGTTCGCGGTGGTGTTCCAAATGGTCTACAGTCGTGGGGTGATCTCCAGCGACTCACCTAATCGTTGGTGTACTTCGGTATGTCAGTGAAAGCCCTTTCGGGGGCATCCGATTAGGAACGGCCTTGGTAAGGATTAGAGAAAGTCTTCACACTATGCTGTTGACGATCTCGAAGTCCGAACTTGTAAGTGCTGGTATGTTTATTACTAACCAAGTTTTACGCAGCTCAACATACCGAACTTATCATCATCCACCACCATCACTCCAGTTCCACATGCTCATACCGACATCTAAAAGGAGCCGTCAGAACTACTCAACCATGGAAATTCACTCATCAAAGATGTATGGGCATGTTGGAAAGGCGTATTCCCACCAGAAACAAAGAAGATGACGATTGGTGCTGATTGCTGAAAAGGTGCCGATTCATCATCTCATGCTCACACTTCAACATCAAGTCTAAAGAAATCATGATCATGGAATGGGCTTCAACTATGCTTCCACAACTCTGATAAAGAAGATCATGATCCAGAAAAGTGTGAGCATGACAACACAAAGACAATCACAACATCGCAAAGAGACACTTCCACTCAAAGATAACTTGAAGCTACTTAATTTGGATGATGAACACAAAGAAATACCAAAGATCATCCTACACATCAAGCAAGTCATCTAGAGTCCGCTGCTGAAAGCACAAAGTACTTTACATTGAAGAATCAACAACTGCGAGCTACAAAGATATCGACAAAGATCTCAATGCAAGAATTCAAGATTTAATTTCTGGGGTGACCTCCCTTAGGGGGAGATTGTTAGGAATACGATTTTTCTTATAGAAGATTCGGTCACCCCAAGTACGATTAAGCATTGTATAGCTCGTAGTATTTATAATAGTAATTGGTATGTAGATTAGTATTAGTTAGTATTCGTGGAGTCGGGTCGGGTCTTTACCCACTGTCAGCCCGATCCACAGCCTAGTAGAGGCAAGCAACACCTTGTACATATAAATAGCCCTCTCCCTCCTTGGAGAGGGTTGGACCTTCTCATAATCTATTTTCTTTTTTTTTTGGTTTTCTCTCAAGGTTCCCATCTTTCTCTCTCTACTTTCTCTCTCTAGATTTCTTTCTTTCTTTCTTTACTATTCGATCCATACCACAAGTTGATCCGTGTTATGTGTTAGTTAGTATCCTACATTAACTAAGACAATTGACTTGCCACCAGTAAAATATCCATTGTCCAACAAACTGTGGTTTCCATATCCCTACACCTAACATTATAATCCTTGAAAAGACCTCTTTAATAGTTTATCCTAGGTGCTTACGCCAAGTGGTGGAGGTTTTTGATCCTTTCCCAAGCCTATGGTAATCTATTTGCTATGACAGGTAGTGAGAGATATTTTTCCATTTCCATTTGTGATATATAGATTTATAACACCCGAGAGATGAGAGTATCTAAACACTTAATGTGAGGTTATAGTGTATAATTTTCGTGCTTGTTTTGATTAAGGTGGAACGATCATTTGTTATAATTACTTTTATATTAATGTTAAATGACCCCTAACTTGTATTTTGATTGGTATAAAAGCTCATTTGCTTAAGGACAAGCAAATCTCAAGTGTAAGGGTATTTGATAAGAAAATATTTGTTACGCTTTTAGGGGGTCATTTAAGCCCTAAATGATGATTTTATGATTAAATATTACCTCAAATCATTCCTTTTCTTATTTTAGGTACTTAGAACGTGATTTCTGGAAAATAGTGCATTTTGGAGCTTTTCGGACGTTTTTATGCTCAAGTATGAAGAAAACAAGAAAAGTCAAGAAAGTCATGAAATCACACCTGATGGCGTCAGGCTTTACATGCTGACGCCATCACCTTATATTGGAATGATGGTGGATTTTACACGTGACGCCCCAGAAGAAAAAGAGAAGTTAACACCTGACGGCGTCAGGTGTTATGGAGTTGAGGCCATCTGGTTTTGATGGTACACCAGACGGCCCATAAGACAATTACAAGTGACGGCGTCAGAAGTGAATCTAGGTGATCCGAGAACCTAATCGCGGCGGCCTGACGCCGTCAGCTTGTAATCTCTTTATATAGTTTTGGATTTTTCATTCATTAAGTGTGTGCAACTTTGGAGATAAACCGTAGTCCGACTTTTACAGTATTTTTAGGGTTTCAAACCCTCTTTTCTTCCATGTTAAATTGAAGATAAGTTCTTCATTTAATCATTCAATATTTCTATGTGTTGTTTGATTCATTGTTTGTCTTATCTTTACATTAACATGCTAGCTTAGGTTTTTTAGTGTTTGCTTAGATCTAATGAAACCTAGCTATTAATTATTGATTCTTGATTTGTTTGGTTGCTTTGGGTGATTGATTTCGTGTTAGGCTTAAGAAAACTGGCTGATCTCCTATATGGTAACAAGCTTGAATGTCTTAAGAAACGTAATCGGATGTGTACACCGGTTTTATTGGTTGTTTTTAATGCATAAGTAACTATTAAGGAGGCCATGATATGATACTAAACGTGTCGTCATAGGAAGAGATAGAAGCTTATAGAGTTAGGGAAGGACGTACACGCCCCACGACTGGTATTAAGGAAAGCAACCCTTCATCCAAACAATCATAACAAATCAATTAATCAATAAAAGATAACTAGGGAGTAGTGAAATCTAAGTAAACACATTTTCTCATCATAAGAAGTTCACCACTTTTACTTTTCTTGTTTATTTTATTTTATTTGCATTAGTAGTAATTTTGGGTTAGTTGACTAGCAACTAATTCCGCCTACTCTTCCAATACCCGAGATTTTACTTGCTTTCATAATAATATAAAAATACAAAAAGAATCATCCCTCACCTTTAGACCTAGTGACTTAGCTTTCAATCCTAACGACACTATTCCCCTAGAGATTGGTCAATCCCCCGGTACTTGCCACTCACTATACTACATCGGTCAGGTACACTGCCTGGTGGGGATTGAAAGCTTCTCAAAATCCCTTGAGAAGTAAAACCTTTTGCAAGGTTGCAAAACCACGCATCAGTACCCTATTCCAAGCATACCTTGTACGGACCTGAAGATCGATAACGTGGCCAATGCAATCAAGGCCTATATGGCGTATACGGCCGAAATGGTATACGCCATATAGATCCACGGGCATGGGGATTTTTCAGCTTTAATACATAATTCAACCACACTATAGGTTACACTTTCATAACCTATTCTCATAGGAAGTTTTCATGAGGCAACAACACGAGTTTCAAAAAGAGACTAAGGAATTACACATCGTAAGCATTGTTTATCTTTGGTTTGATCATTATGTTTATCATTAATCTTTCAAAACCAATTTTTCTTTGCTTATTTTATGTAATAGAAGGCTAAGACTTTTAGTGTTTGCCTTGTTATGACTTTATTCAATTAATGACATGATTTGTTACGTTTATTATGGATTTATTGTGGCTAGTTTATATGCGTGTATAGATTTAAATCCTTGCATAGACCATGACTACGTGTTGATAGTAATTATTAGTAGGTGACCATCTGAAAGTTAATTACATGAATATAATATACCTGACAAGTATCCCTTAGTAGTTAGGACCATGACCATTCCATACACCTGAAAGAGCCAAGAACATCACACTACGTGTCAATCTTATCTCCTCCATTGGGTGCCTACCACGAGGATCATCCTTAACTATTGATCACACCTACAGGTGGCACAAAACCCTAACGCTCAGTTCTCGAGTTTTAAGTGAAAGGAAATGGAAAAGAATTGGAAAGGGAAAAGAATGGGAAAAGGAAAGTAAGTGTTAGTTGTTATGTTTTGAAATAGAGGAAAGGAAAAGGAAAGTAATCATAATCATGTTCTTGAGTGGGAGGAAAAGGAAAATAACTTGGTGAAATTACATATATGCCCTTTAATTGTTAATGTAAAATGTTTTAAAGAGGGTATATTAGTCTTTATACAATAACAATTTCTCTTTCATTTCCCTTTCCTCCCAAAAGTGGGAGGAAGATTTACTTAATAAAACTTCCTCCCTATTTCCTTTCCACTTTCCTTTCCTTCCTTAAAAAAACTCAAGAACACAAAAAACTACCAATTTCCTTTCCTTTCCTCTTCCTTACCAACTCGAGAGCTGAGCGTAAATGCATCTTTATAAATAGAGGTCCATTCCCACGGATGGACCATGTCATTATGACCGTGAAGCTAATTAATCTTCACACACACACACACACACACACACACACACACACACACACACACTCTGTAGTCGTCACGTCAGTGCTACCCCAACACTTGATTCCAGTTATAGCTTGGGGTCCTTACCGAACGTAAGAAACCAAACGTACGGTTACCATCACCCCAAATCACACCCCATACGTACCTTACGTAAACAAATTTGATCGTTTTATAAAAGCATAAACCTCACGTGTTGAACCTGTTTTCGAAAATGTTTTGAGATGACTTTTATAAAACGGGACTAGACATTTTGACACGATCCCTCTAACTCACAATCTACTTATGATATTACAAAACATTTTAAATATCATGTAAGAACCTGTATTGAAAGATCAAACTTTGTCGGGTAAGAGGAATGATGAGCGTGGGATTGCGACCACGCAACAGGTTTTACTTTTCAAGGGAACTTAAGAAGCTTGCAATCCCACTAGGCAGTGTACCTGGTCGATGTAGTATAGTGTAGTGGTAAGTACGGGGGATTGATCGTTCTCTCACAGGGAATAGTGTTCGTTAGGATAGAAAAACTACTCTAATAGGTCTAGAGGTGAAAGAAGATTATTTTTGTATATTATGGAAAGCAAGTAAAATCTCGGGTTTTGGAGGAGTGGGCGGAATTAGTTGCTAGTCAACTAACCCAAAAACTACAATTGCAATAAAAATAAAATAACTAAACTATTGTGGTTGTGAAAACTTATATGGAGACAAATGTGTTTACTTAGACTTCCTTACTCCCTAACTATCTTTTACCGGTTAATTGGTGTATGTATTACTTGCGTGGATGACGGGTGTATTCCTTAACAATTCATGGGGTGGCATACATATCTCCCCAATTCTATGAGCTCTTATCTCCTCCTACAACTATGCGTACACATAATCATAGGGATTGTAAACAGTGGCTCATGCGTTAAATACTACCTTAATAACCTAGTATGCCTTAGTTACATGTTTCTTAAGACGTTCAAGCATGTTACCATATAGGAGTATTGCCAGTTTTCTTAAGCCTAACATTGATGAAACATTCATCCCAACAAAGTAATAACACACCAATCAACCAATAATTAATAGTTAGGTTTCATTAGATCTAAGCAAACACAAGAAAAATCTAGCCTAGCATGTTAATTGAAAGACAAGCATAAGATATAATTAACCAACACATAGACATATTGATTAATTTAAGTGAGGACTTATCTTTAATTGAACATGAAGGTTTCAAGGGTGAAAAACCCTTGAAATTACAGCTAAAATCGTCTTTAGGGTTTTTCCCAAACTTGTACCAAAAGTTCCACACTAATGAATGAAAAATAGAAAAATATATATAGATTTTACATTCTGACGGCGTCAGGTTATGGGTTCTGACGCCGTCAGCTCGCCGTCATTAGGGTTCTCGGATGGCCTAGATTTACTTCTGACGCCGTCACTCTTTATTTTGCTCTGGGCCGTCACTCTTTAAGTTAACACCTGACGGCCTACTTTCTCTAACACCTGACGCCGTCAGGTGTAAACATCTTGTTTTCTTCATAGGGCGTCTAGTGTAATCTGATTTCACTCCTTTGTCAACGTTGGCTGACGGCGTCACCTTGTGACTCTGACGCCGTCAGGTAGGAAATCCAGCTTCTTTTGAGACTTTGTCGTTTTCTTCACTTTTATGCTCCAAAAACGTCCAAATATGCATGTTTTCCAGAATTCTTCTCAAAAGTACCTAAAATGACAAAAGGAACGATTTAGGGCAATATTTGATCACATTTACTCGAATTAGGGCTTAAATGACCCCTTAAAACGGGTACACTTTTCGTCTCATCAAATACCCTTACACTTGAGATTTGCTTGTCCTCAAGCAAATAAGCTTTTATTCCAATCAAAATATGAGTTAGGGGTCATTTAACACAAATATAAAAGTAATTACAACAAATAGTCATTCGACCCTAATCATAATAAGCACGGAAATCATACACTAGCACCTCACAAATAGTGTTTGGATACTCTCATCTCTCAAGTGTCATAGAATTATATCTCATAAATGAAAACGGAAAATATCTCTCACTACCTGTCATAGCAAATAGATTACCATAGGCTTGGGAGAGGATCAATTACTCCTCCACTAGGCGTAAGCACCTAAGATAAACTATCAAAGAGGGCTTTCAAAAGGGTTATAATGTAAGGTGTAGGGATATGATAAACACGGTTTGGTTGGAATAAGGGTATTTTAATGATGGCGAGTTAACTATCATGATCAAATACATGCACTATACAATGTTGCTAAGCCAAGACTCGACTCGATCTTAAGCTAAAAAAAAAATAACAAAATAACAAAAACATAAACAAACATAAAAGAAACGGGATGATAGTCCGTATGTTTTTTCTACTTTTCTTTTTGACATTTTTTTTGTATTTTTCTTGATTTTTTTTTCATACATTCTTACCCTACCATCCAAAATAATACATCATAGGGGTCTCGGTTCTCCCCTTACACTTGAATTTTTACATTACTTTATAATTACTATTCTAATGACTCGAATGAAGATAATTGAAAAACTTGGAGTACTTTTCAAATATTTAACACATATGGGGGTAATAATGTTGTTCTTCCCCATTACTCCATTACACTAGTACTTTACCCATGAGTCCCAATCGTCCCAAAACAATATGTACAAGGATATGACTCGACTTAGCAACCATGTAATCGATTAGATAATTAACAAAGGGTTTAACAAAAGTTGTCACAATAATGCACTAAAGGTGAGTGCATACAAGGTAGGCTAAGGCGATTTGGGTGTACATTTAAGTGGGGTGCAACAAATTCTCACTTTGAGTAAGATGCTCAAAGGTCGAAACGAAAAGATAGGCTCGGAGGGGTGTACTAGGGGTATCGTGTACCAAAAATGGGTACAACACAAAGGGTTTGGGAGAATTACTTGACTAATGTAGCCAAAGTAATTATAACAAAAACACGGGTGTAAAAACAAAGGGTTAATCCTAATGCCTCTTATCATGTAGTAGATCTAACTACACGAATGTAGTCTCATTTGTGGATTTGAGATGGTCCTAACGCAAGTTCTAGAATCTAAGCGCTACCGGTACACACATCATAGCATCAAAGATGGATGCTTTTCCTACCAATTCTAGGGGTGAACCTCACATATTTGGGGTGGAAAATTTGTTAGTGGTACGCTCATTAAGAACAAAGTCTCACTTCTAAATGTTGTAAAAAAAATTTAAATTGGCGCTAAAATTACCCTAACAAATATTTCTCTCGGTTTTATTACAAATTTACTATCAAACAAACAAAAATCAAGCGCAATTGTATTCTCTAAGGTGCCTTCATTTACTCCCTTACACTTAAACCGAACATTGTCCCCAATGTTCACATAAAAGATGTAAAAGTAAATAAAATGAAAGAATGAAACAAAATACTCCCCTGATTCGTTTAGTGTGGATAGTGAGGTAACATGGTTAGATCTTCTTCCAAGAGAGATGAACGCTCAAAGCTTCCCTTCCGAAATATAAATCATTTTCTTGTCCAAAATAACCTGTTAACCTGCAAAAAATAAAGGCCAACCTCGCATAAAATCGGCGGTATAATCTATAATAGGATATAATGCTTGTGGAATGAATATTTTTGCAGAATTCCTGGAGATTATAAGTTAGAGAGTTAACAAAAACTTTTTATTTCCGGAAGAAAAACAAAACTTTCAAAAATTGCAGAAAATTATAGCCTGGCGCCGTCAGGTTGTAACACCTGACGCCGTCAGAAATGATCTGACAGAATTCTCATGTTAAGTTTCCGGAAAAATTCTAGAAAAACTATATCTTACTTCCTGGAATTCCTGCAAAAATTCATTATGACTCGATACAAGCATTTGACTCAAACAAATACTAATATGTATGTTAATTTACATTGTTATGATTCATGTTCATTCGTTCTTATAAACCGATTTAGATTTCCCTTACACTTAGCTTTTGCAAAATACCTTTATATGTAGTTAAGACGAAGTTAAAAACAAAATAAAGCATTTTCACAAGTTAGTGTGAATCATGAATCAATAACAAGAAATCTCATACATACGGAAACAAATAAAATCAAATAAACAAACAAATAAAACACACAAAGCTTGGGTTGCCTCCCAAGAAGCGCTTTTCTTTATTAACGAGTCTTGTAGCTAGACTCAAAGTCACCGTACATTACGTGACTTCTTCTCGCATTATGACGTAACCTTGATAGATATAATCCTTATTGTCTGGGTGATGATACCTCAATCGTTCCACACTCGTAGTTACTTCACCCCCTCCTTTGCTGATCAAGCTAACCATCCCATCTTGATATAGGCTTTTAATTGTGAATGGTCCGTACCACCAAGGACTTGGTTCATCGGTGGGTGCCTTTGTTTCTAAATACCTTAGGAGCACTGAGTCTCCTTTCGTGAATCCAATGGGGCTATTGATCTGCTTCTCAACCTCCACAAAATTCCCATTATCATCCTTACTTTCTCCTAGCTCATTTTCCTTATAATTTTTAAATTTTGCCTCCCATGCAAGGATCTTTTCTCTAATATTACCCTGAAGCATACTGGGGTCCGCCTCCATCTTCTTCCGTAGATTAGTTTCTCTTATATATCGTGGGATCGTTGGGAAGCTTATTGTTTTCTTCCCCTTTTTGATTTGGATAGTATTACTAATGTAGCCAAAGTAATTATAACAAAAACACGGGTGTAAAAACAAAGGGTTAATCCTAATGCCTCTTATCATGTAGTAGATCTAACTACACGAATGTAGTCTCATTTGTTGATTTGAGATGGTCCTAACGCAAGTTCTAGAATCTAAGCGCTACCGGTACACACATCATAGCATCAAAGATGGATGCTTTTCCTACCAATTCTAGGGGTGAACCTCACATATTTGGGGTGGAAAATTTTTTAGTGGTACGGTTTTGTGCTAGTCATATAATTTCCTATCCATGAGACGCTCATTAAGAACAAAGTCTCACTTCTAAATGTTGTAAAAAATTTTAAATTGGCGCTAAAATTACCCTAACAAATATTTCTCTCGGTTTTATTACAAATTTACTATCAAACAAACAAAAATCAAGCGCAATTGTATTCTCTAAGGTGCCTTCATTTACCCCCTTACACTTAAACCGAACATTGTCCCCAATGTTCACATAAAAGATGTAAAAGTAAATAAAATGAAAGAATGAAACAAAATACTCCCCTGATTCGTTTAGTGTGGATAGTGAGGTAACATGGTTAGATCTTCTTCCAAGAGAGATGAACGTTCAAAGCTTCCCTTCCGAAATATAAATCATTTTCTTGTCCAAAATAACCTGTTAACCTGCAAAAAGTAAAGGCCAACCTCGCATAAAATCGGCGGTATAATCTATAATAGGATA
>LBNU01023890.1:15309-25749 GCA_014162995.1 Artemisia annua
TGATACCGTAAGGCGATATGCTTGGATTTGGAGTGAAGGACAGTGTTACATGAGATGGCAATTGCACTTTTGGAGTCACAATAGATCAGGATCTTGTTGAATGTGTAGCCATAGTCTTGCAGCTGTGATCTCATCCAAATGACTTGAGCACAGCACGCAGACATGGCTACATATTCAGCCTCCGTAGATGAAAGTGACGTGCAATCCTGCTTCTTTGACTGCCATGAAACAAGCTTATCACCGAGAAACTGAAGACCGCAGATGTACTTTTTCGTGTGTCTAGGCACCCTGCATGATCAGCATCTGAAAAGGTGATTAGTTCAAAACCAGAATCCTTCGGATACCAGATCCCCAAGTTAATGGATCCCTTTATGTATCGAAGGATTCTTTTTGCCTCAGAGAGGTGTCGCTCATTTGGTTTTGACTGATAGCGAGAGCACATATACACGCAAACACAATGTCTGGTCTGCTGGATGTGAGATACATGAGAGACCCAATAATACTACGGTATTTTGTAGGGTCTACAGGTTTCCCATTTCGGTCAGCATCCAGCTTAGTAGAATAAGACATGGGTATTGAATAAGTATCACAGCTAGTCATTCCATGTTTCTTTATAATTTCAAGAGCATATTTGGATTGGTTTATAAAAATATCACGGGGTGATTGATGAACTTGTAGTCCTAAAAAGAACGAAAGTTCACCTATCATGGACATTTCAAAATTTGTTTTCATTAATTTTGCGAAAGCATTTGAATATTTCTTATGCGTAGAAGCAAAAATAATGTCATCTACGTAAATTTGAACCATTAAAACGTCCTCCCCGTGTTTTTGAATAAACAATGTAGGATCAACCGTTCCTTTAGAAAAGTTATGTGCCAAAAGAAATGTGGAAAGTTCATCGTACCATGCCCTTGGTGCTTGTTTGAGGCCATAAAGTGCTTTCTTAAGTCAGTACACATGGTTTGGATGGTCAGGGTCGACGAAACCTTCCGGTTGACTCATGTAGACCACCTCACGAAGTTTGCCGTTCAGAAAAGCCGTTTTGACATCCATCTGATAGACGACCATATTTTTGTGTGCCGTATAAGCCAAAAACATTCGGACAGCCTCAATTCGAGCCACTGGAGGAAACGATTCCTCAAAGTCAATTCCTTCTTCCTGAAAGTATCCTTTTGCAACCAGGCGGGATTTGTTACGAATCACTGTTCCTTCAGCATCTAACTTATTCTTCCATATCCACTTCAGCCCGATGACATAAACCCCATCTGGTCTTTCAACTAATTCCCAAACCTCTAGCCTTTTGAACTGTTCAATCTCTTCTTGCATGGATTCAATCCAGTTGTCGTAGGTTAAGGCGTCTTTGATGTTTTTGGGTTCAGCATTAGACACGGTAAGTGCATAAATGCAATTTTCAGCATCGGTGTAGAGTTTACGTCTAGTCATGACTGGTGCGGTTGGATGACCAATGATGTTGACTAAAGGATGATCTTTTGTCCATTTATGTGTAGCAGGGTGGTGTTGGTAAGAGGTTTGCATGTTGGTAGGTTCCAAATTGCGTGTAGATGATTCAGCAATCTCTTCATAAGTCGGGACTGGTGCGAAGGGATTAAAGAACGCATTTGGATCATACTCAACAGGAGTGGGTACTTGTGGTTGAGTCAGATCTTCAGCTGTTTTGTCGGTTGTGGAAACGGTTTGTTCTTCTGTAGTTGGTGATTCCATTGGTGGCGCATCATTTCCTACAGTTGAGGTTGTAGGTGAAGATGTATCAGGTGTAGCTTGGTTAACAAGAGGAGCAGCGGAATTGGTGGACGCATCTGATGCACTCAGAGCAAAGGTATCATCAAACAGTGGAGCAAACAATGTTTCCAATTCTTTACGGGTGAGTGACAACGGTTCAGTTGAAGAATCTGGGAAGTTAAGACGGTTGGTTGCGGGTCCTAAGCTGTTTTGCTCAGAAGCCATAACAGTTAAGCTCGGGTCCGAAACTGAGTTGTTCCGAAGCCATATAATTAAGTTCGGGTTTCGTACTGAAGTATACGAAAGCCATACCTGTTCAATCTGTTAAGAAAGAAAGAAGACAAAACAGAGAACAAGGATCCCCAAGTGTAATTGGGTTCCGGATGTTAGAAGCATAAAGTTGTAGTGTCAATTATCTTCTTGACACTAGAATACACTATATCAATGATTTCCTTTCTCTTCTCAGGGATAGTTTCTGTGGATTTCACATTAGTTTTTGTGCAAATGTCTAGCATCTTACCTGTAGGGATCCACCTAAGACCAATCGTTTTGAAAATTCTACCCGTGGGTACCCACCTAATGTTAGATCTAGGAGAAGTTTTCATTTTAGATGCAGTAGAATGAAATGTGGGAGCATCAATTGGTTGAGAAAACCTACGTCCTATATTGATCCACTTCTTAGGTTTCTGAATCTTAACTTTTGGTTAAACGGGTTTGTTTGTCATAGATGATTGTGCCTTTGCACGTGAATTTCCTTTTGGCATATATTTTGAAGCACAAACATCATGATTATCTACGCAACTACTCTTAGAAGCTAGCCAATTCCTATTAGTTTGTTGAGTACTTTTAGGTTTTGGTTTGCTACTACTAATAGTGAAAGCATCACACGAGGTTTTGAACCTAAAATTCCGTCCTTTTGAAGTAGTGCCTTTTTCCTAGCCTTTTCTAGATCATAGTTCTTGAACATGTCATTTTTATCATAAGAATCTTTACTTTTAATGCTCGTTTTAGACATGGTTTTTGAACTAATCCTAGATAAGTTAGACATAATCATGTGTTTAGGTTTAGCAGAGACATAAGCATTTTCTTTATGCTGAGAATGTGGAGTGACTGGATTTGTCAAATGATTTATCTCAACAACTTGGGAGGCAAACCGAGATTTTGAAATTTTGGCTCGTTCAGATTTAAATGCAGTTGGTTGTCTAACCACTGATGGTTTTCTGATTGTTTGAATAGGCGGTTTCCCAAAGATTGATGGTTTTGCAAACTTAGTATCCGCACTCTGGCCAGTCAATCTTCTTAATTTGTTTTGCAGTGCAGCATTTGCAAACCCTTGTGCTTGAATTTGACCCTTTAAAAGCTCATTTTCCTTAACTAATGCATCCACATGTTTACTTTGTTCATTAAAAAACTGACCATTGTTGCTCGNAACTACTGATGGTTTTCTGATTGTTTGAATAGGCGGTTTCCCCAAGATTGATGGTTTTGCAAACTTAGTATCCGCACTCTGGCCAGTCAATCTTCTTAATTTGTTTTGCAGTGCACCATTTGCAAACCCTTGTGCTTGAATTTGACCCTTTAAAAGCTCATTTTCCTTAACTAATGCATCCACATGTTTACTTTGTTCATTCAAAAACTGACCATTGTTGCCCGAATTTAGAGATTCGTTTTGCAATTTAAGTTCAAGTGAGATGCAATGTGCCTCAAGTTTTGAAAAATCTTTTTGAAACTGGGCAATGGTCTTTTTGAGAAGAATATTTTCATACTCAAGAGTTTGGTTTGATGTATCAGTCGTTAGATTATCAAGTAAGGGCTCAGAATCAATACGTTTGTCTAGACATTGGACAACATTCTGATCAACCTCTCCTTCATTTTTGAATTCAAGTTGCTCAGATTGTTGTTTATCATTAGCAGACATAATATGAACAACAGTAGATTGTACCTCAACCATTAGCTCTTTGTCAAAGTTGGGTTCTGTGTCGTAGATGGGTATGACATCTTCCTCAACCATCTGTTCTTTGTCAAAGTTGGGCTCTGAGTCATAGGAGGGTCCGATCTCTGCATAATCAGCGTCTGAATCATTCTCTAATCTGCTGCTGTCATCCGACTGTTCTAATTCTGTCCCATTACTTTCCTTGTCAACCAAACTAGCATCTAATGCTTTATCCATATTAACTTTCCCTTCTTGAGTCTGCGATTTACTTTCATTCACCCTTCTGTTAAACTCTCTTTCATGAAGTATTCTTTCAGCAATCAACTTCTCAAGAGAATCCATTAGTTGGAGCAGTATGTCTTTGAAACTTTGAAAACCAAGTCGAGTGTATTCAAGAAAGTACTTGCTTGCTATGAGAGAGTCATCGTCCGAATATAACCTCGTACGGATGAATTGCTGAAACTGTTTCTTAAGTACACTAAAGGCAGCCGTGGATCCATTCTCGTGAAGCTCTTATTTGTTAAGTTGATCCATGTTGAGGAACATCGTATGAGTGAAAATCTCAATGTCTTCTCCAAAAAAGGATGGAAATGCCCGTTTGAATCCATTCTCGAGACGAGTGCCAGCTAAGTCTTTGTTTGAGAGAAGCTTAAGGTGTGAATGAAGTAATATAAAAGACGCCATGCATTTTTCTTTGCATAACTTCACAACTAGATCTTCAGAATCATCAGTAGCATGTGTGTCGTACACTGGGTCTATATCATCTATGTGAAGTTCTTGAATGCTTGTCATTAACATCACATCTGTATCAGGCTCTAAATCTTCATATTCATCATCAGATGGAATATTTGCCATAAAACTTTGCAAAGGAACATTGTGATTACCCCCTTCATCTTCCATGTGGCTAAGTGTGGCATCGACTTCTGCTTCAGTATCAAAAAGTGGAGTTGAATCATACTCTTGAGCTTCCACATTTGCCATATTTTCTGTATTTGCCATGAATGCCATGATTAGTTCGATAAGCTCTTCTTCATCATCAGTATCTTCCATAGAGTTTAAGGATTCAGAAGTTGAAGCCATAATGCCTTTGCCTTTCTCAGTGGATACTTGTCCAAGCTTCACCAAATTTTGCAGAAGGGATTGCATTTGACCATAGAGTGAACCTCGATGGTACTGTGGAATGAAGATAGGTTCAGGCTCATTTGGATGATGGAAGAAGAAAACACCAGCAGCAGGGGAGTAACTGATTGAATCATGAACAACGACTGGAGATGGTGGAGCTGGGAGAATAGTCTTCTTTAGCTTCATGCTTAAGCAAGATTCAAGAATTTCCCTCATTCTATAGTGATGAAGTTCTTCGGCGCGATGTAGAGATTCCAGATGTTCCGACATTGCATGAGAACTGGTATCATAGTCGAAGTGCATGTAGATAGAATTGGGAAGTCCCATGGAAATAAACCATCCAACCTGTAGGTCAGCATCATGCTGAGCAAGGTCTGAAGCACTCAAATCTTCCTTCGTTTGTAATCTTATGATCCCGGGTGAGTCAGAGATGAATTTCATTTCATATGGACCATCTTGAATTGACTTAAGCATAATATCTGCGTGAGGACGATCATTGAGCCATTGTAAAAATCTTTGTTTCCAATCAGTGTATGTTCCTGGTAGCAACATTGGAGGCCTAGATTCATTGCCGTAGAGCATAGTATCACGAATGTTGGAGCTGTGACTTTGATGTAGAAACGGTTGCTGATGAGAATATTGGTGAGGAAGGTATTTGGAAGAAGGTGGTTGAGACATTATTGATGACATTTCTCTCCCCCTTGATTGTTACGATGGAATCGGAAGAATCAAACCAAAATGTCACATGAAAGGTCGAGATAGTGATTTCGTAATTTCCCTCCAAAAATGAATGTGAAAATTTTCTCTCCCAAAATTTGAAAATCACTTAGAAATGCAATTTTAAGGTTACAGGAAAATTTTGATTTTTGAAAATTTTGATGCCAAATCTTACCGAAAAAATTTGAATTTTGGCCTAAAAATTCGAATTTTGGGCCAACATTTTCACCGTTATACAAGAACTTGAATTTCACGTAAAAATTGAACGTTTAGTTTCCTATAAAAATTATAAACCAAAACTATTTTTTTTTTTTTTTTTTTAAGGAAATAAGAAGAAAGATTAGAAAGATAAGAAGAAAAAGAAAGATGGATCTTTGAAGGATAATTTGAAGGTTGTTGTTGTAGATTAGTTGTGAGTGTCGAATCGAAAGTCCAAAAGTCGCGAAAAAATCTTAGGCTTACTCGCAATACTTAGAACCCTTACTCGCAGAATGTGAATTTCATACTCGCAAAGTGTAAGTCTCATACTCGCAAAGATTGGCTTTCATTCTCGCAAAGTGTAAGACTCATACTCGCAAAGTGTAAGTCTCATACTCGCAAAGAATAAATGTCCATACTCGCAAATAAGAGACTCATACTCGCAAAGTTTAAAATTTCATACTCGCAAAAGAAATCTTAAGGCCATACTCGCAAAACTAGGAAATCACATACTCGCAAAAAAAAACAACCTAAAAAAACTAATCTAAAAAACAACCTCTAATATCCCTAGGCGAATGATACCACTTGTTAGGTCACCATGTTAAGCATACTCAACCATAGATTCATGAATGTAGAAGAAGATAAAATAAGAGAGAAGAGACTAGAAGAAAAATGGAAGGAACTCTATGAATATGATGTATTGGAAATTGATATTGCATAAAGAGAACCAACAAGCCCTAATGAGGGCTTACCACATATATTTATAGGAAGTCCAAGAGGCACTAGATACTTCTACTATTTTACCATTTCACCCCTTGGACTTTTACATATCATGAAATTACATAATAAACTTTCATAACTAAATGATTAAATGTAAAACATAATAAGTCTAATATAGCAACCTATTACAAACTAATGACCGACACTTTGTAAACATGAAACGTGTTCCTAACAAGTGCCTCAAACGGTGCAGCTTTAATACTCGCATGATAACTGTTGTTGTAGGAAAACTCAACCAAAGGCAAATAGATATCCCATCCATTCCCGAAATCAATCGCACACGCGCGTAGCATATCTTCCAAAGTCTGAATGGTTCTCTCGCTTTGGCCATCGGTCTGTGGATGGTAAGCGGTACTCATATCGAGATGCGATCCAAACGAATCCTGAAGCGACTGCCAGAATTTCGAAGTAAACCTGCTATCCCTATCGGAGATAATAGACACTGGTGCTCCATGCCAAGANGCATGATAACTGTTGTTGTAGGAAAACTCAACCAAAGGCAAATAGATATCCCATCCATTCCCGAAATCAATCGCACACGCGCGTAGCATATCTTCCAAAGTCTGAATGGTTCTCTCGCTTTGGCCATCGGTCTGTGGATGGTAAGCGGTACTCATATCGAGATGCGATCCAAACGAATCCTGAAGCGACTGCCAGAATTTCGAAGTAAACCTGCTATCCCTATCGGAGATAATAGACACTGGTGCTCCATGCCAAGAAACTATCTCCTTCACGTAGAGCCTAGTCAACTTATCCATGCTGTAGTTCTCCCTGATCGGCAAGAACTGAGCAGATTTCATCAATCGGTCGACTATTACCCAAATAGCATCAAATCCAGTAGCAGTCTTAGGTAGCTTGGTGATAAAATCCATCGTAATCCTCACCCATTTCCATTCTGGGATCTCGGGTTGTTCTAGCATACCAGACGGTTTCTGATGTTCGGCTTTTACCTTGGCACAGGTAAGACACTTACGGACATAATCGGCAATCTCAGCCTTCATATTGGGCCACCAATATAACTTCTTCACATCCTGATACATCTTATCAGATCCTGGGTGAATAGAATACTTGGACTTATGAGACTCTAGCAAAATCAAATCTCTCAGTCCTCCAAACAATGGCACCCAACTTCTTCCTTTATAACATAAAGTTCCATCCGATCGTTTCTCCAACTTCTTTTTCTCGATTATCCCATCAAGTTTCTCTCCCTTCAGATCTCCTTGTCTCACGACTTCCTCTTGGGCTTGTAAAATCTGGGCGGGTAAATTCGAATTGATCGTCAAAACTAAAGCTCGAACACGTAGTGGCTTTAACCGTTCCTTTCGGCTCAAGGCATCAGCCATGACGTTCGCTTTTCCCGGGTGATATCGAATCTCGCAATCATAGTCGCTCAACGTCTCTAACCATCATCGTTGTCGCATGTTCAACTCCTTCTGATCCAAAATATGCTGTAAACTCTTGTGGTCGGTATAGACAATACACTTCGTACCGTAAAGGTAGTGTCTCCACAACTTAAGTGCAAAAACCACGACTCCTAATTCCAAATCATGAGTGGTATACTTCTCCTCATGAGTCTTAAGCTGTCGGGAAGCATAAGCCATAACCTTCCCTCGTTGCATCAAAACTGCTCCTAATCCTTGATACGAAGCATCACAATAAACCACAAAATCCTCCACTCCATCTGGCAAAGCCAATATCGGTGCACTACAAAGCTTCTGCTTCAAAATCTGAAATGCTTTCTCTTCTTCCTCCCCCCATTCATACTTCTTATCCTTGTGAGTCAACGCAGTCAACGGTTTGGATATCTTGGAGAATCCCTCGATGAATCTCCTGTAATACCCAGCCAATCCTAGAAATTGACGAATTTCTGTGGCATTAACAGGCGTTGCCCATTTCTCAATAGCCTCAATCTTAGCGGGATCCACATGTAATCCTTCACTATCAATCACATGACCCAAAAATTGTACCTTGCGAATCCAAAATTCGCACTTAGAGAACTTCGCGTACAACTGCTCGTCCTTGAGCAACTTGAGAATCGTCGCCAAATGTCGCTTATGTTCTTCCTCACTCTTGGAGTAAATCAAGATGTCGTCGATGAAGACTATCACGAACTTATCCAAATAAGGCTTGCATACTCGGTTCATGAGATCCATAAATACTGCAGGCGCGTTGGTCAAACCAAACGGCATAACTTGAAACTCATAATGACCATAACGGGTCCTGAACGCTGTCTTGGGAATATCCTCTTCCCGAACTCTGAGTTGGTGATAACCGGACCTCAAGTCTATCTTAGAGTAGTAACTCGATCCTTGCAACTGATCAAACAGATCATCAATCCTTGGTAACGGGTAGCGGTTCTTCACCGTCAACTTGTTCAACTCACGGTAATCAATACACATCCTGAACGATCCATCCTTCTTCTTCACAAACAATACCGGAGCTCCCCAGGGCGAAGAACTAGGTCGAATGAATCCTTTATCCAGCAATTCTTGTAATTGCTTGGACAATTCCTCCATCTCTGACGGTGCTAGTCGATACGGTGCGCGCGCAACAGGTGCGGCTCCTGGAACTAAATCGATGCGAAACTCCACTTGTCGAGCTGGCGGAAGTCCCGGCAAGTCTTCAGGAAATACTTCAGGAAAATCACGCACTACAGGAACATCCTTGAGTCGCTTCTCTCCCGACTCCTTCTTAGCCACATGTGCTACGAATGCGTGATATCCTTTCTCGATGTATTTCATGGTTTTGATACACGAAATGATATTCAGGCGAGTTCCACTCCTATCGCCTCGAACAATCAAAATCTCACCATTAAGAGGGATATGAACAACTCGTTCTCCACAAACAATACTCGCTTGATGCTTGGATAACCAATCCATCCCAATCACTACGTCGAAACTCCCAAGCTCAATCGGCATCAAATCAATACTAAACGAGTGGTCTAAAAGGTTAAGGGTACAGCCACGGATCACAGTACGGGTATCAACTATGTTACCATTAGCTAACTCAATGCTATAGCTGACACCTAATGGGGTTGGGGTAAGCCGGAGTAACGGCGCAGTCTTAGAAGATATAAAACTCATATCGGCACCCGAATCAAACAAAATTCTAACACGAAGGTTGTTGAGAAGAAACGTACCAGTGACAACATTTGAATCTTGGTGTTGCTCTCCATTCCCCATCACATACACTCTACCTCGAGCATTTCCATTTCCTTGTCCAGCATTCTTCGGGCAATGGCTCCTATAGTGTCCACGCTCTCCACATCCAAAACAAGTAACCACAGGCTGAGCATTCGCTCCTGTTGCCACAACCTTGCTTTTACAAAACCTTGCAATATGACCAACCTTCTGACACTTCATACACTTCACAGCACACGGCCCAGTATGGTGCTGCTGACACTTACCACAACGAGCTTGCTGCCCAGCATTCACTCCTCCTTGTGCTGGTGCGGCCACAAAAGCTTTAACAGTCTCTTGTCTCCTATTCTGTTGGTGGGGGTGATTGTTGTTACGGTAGTTGAAGTTGTTGTTCCTTCGGTTATTGATGGTCGCAGATCTAGCAAGCAAGCTTGTAAACCACGAGGATCGTTGTCCCAACGAGGGTTGAATATGGATCTCGTCACTCAAGACCGTGAGCTATGTGTGATGAATTGGTTAAAAAGATGATTTTGGTTTTGATTATACTACGATGACAAATTAAAGTAAAGGAAAGCAGTAAAACGACATGAAATAAGAAAACAAGTAAAGAAACATGTAATAAAGCGATTAAAGAAAGCGGTAATTAAAGTGCGATAAATAATGAAAGCGGTAAATGAATTTAAAAGACAATGTGTTTGCAAAGCAACGCGAATAAGTTCATTAAGCTTGAGGTAAAAGTTTGCAACGAGTTATTCTCCTTTCTCGAGATTAGTTGTTGATTAATCTTTTGAAAAGATATTAACTCAAGAC
>LBNU01023890.1:26808-38041 GCA_014162995.1 Artemisia annua
GGTGATGTTAATTTATAGGCCAAGGCTTTCACATGTTTGTCATTGTTGCACGTTTAGCCCTTGAACCTTTACAATTTATGATATTGCACGAAAACTAAGTTACAAACTACTAAACGTTCTTAAACATTAAACGTAACACTAATGTAATCTTGAGGATTCGAGTTGACGTTTCTTCCAAAGGTCTTCAAAAGAGTTAAAAGCGACATCTTGCTCAAATGTGGAGGACAAGTGTCTCATGAATTTTTCTTCGATCCTTTAAGGAATACATTCGTCTTGGGCTTTTCTTAAGTAGATATCATCATTGACTCGGCTTTTAGACTCTCTTTCACATCTCGTGCTCGTTTTAGGCTTTTTGGTTGTTTTTGATGTCATTTATGCAATATCCTTCCCTGCACAGTCACAAACACAAAAACAAGATATCTTTGGCGTTTCACGTTAGTTTTTGGTCTTTATAACACTTAAACTAAGGTCAAAAGTATGTGTAAAATAGCACGTATCAAAATCCCCCAGACTAAGGTATTGCGTGTCCTCACGCAATGTAATCACGTCACGCCTTAAGGATAAATAATTTCACACCTCTCTTTACTAACTTTGAAAAGTAGCAAAACGTTCAAAGGAGATAAGAAAGCATTTATTCCCTAAAACGCCCCGGTTTTCCATTTTATTCCATATGCTACTTATATTATACTACTTTAGCTTATGACGGTGTGCTTGACTTTCATTATCTTTCAATAACGATTAAGGGTCATAGAGCAAGAACACAATTCATAGAAAAGTGACCGATTGGATAAAATTCATCGTCCCTGATTTTTCACAAGCCCCCAAACTAAGCGTAAAAACGGATCATTGTTTAATTACAAATTAGATGCCAACGCTACCCATGGAAGTTACTCGTGTACCGCTTGCTCCCATTTTCCTATTTTTGTTTCTCATTATTTTATTTTTGTGAGAGAAATGAATTTCTTCATAAGCATCTCGTTTCATAGTTTTTAGTCCGATAAAGATACCAAATTCAAACGCTAAGTTGTTATCGATCTTCTCTTAAGAAGGTTTGCTTGAGAAATGTGGTCCACATCAAGGATATTGGATACATACAAAGACTTTGGAATACATCAAAAATAGACATAAGTTGGCGAGTACATTTCACGTGCACCTCATGCGTCCGATCTAGGATCGTAACATGCACCTCACGCGCGACCAACTTTAGTCTTAACACTAGAACTCATGATCCATAAATCTTCAACATACATCCTTATTCTTTCTTTTCTTTTTCTTTTTCTTTTCTTGATACTTTTTTTCTTTTTTTTTTCTTTCTTTCTTTTTCTTGCCTTAGTAACTTCTCAACTCCGAACCTTCACGGTTTCAGTCCAAGACCTACCGCCAACTGCTAGGGTTGGAATCTAGGATCCAAGGTCCGATCTCAATCCGAAGTCTTAAAGCACCTTAGCTTATACATAACAACGGGCTTTTGGGTAGCTCCGAAACCTCATGCTTACTACGCTTATACAATACAATACAACTCAACTGACGTGTATCCATGATGTGTACCCAATTTCCCAAGCAAAGATTCTCTTAAGAAGATAAAGAACTACTCATCGGCTAAACATAACATCTTTAATTATTTTGCACATATATGGGGTGAAGCAATTTTGTGGGAACAAAAAGACATGAGTACCTTCGATGAGCTTTAAAGAGATCCAACTACTCTATGCTTAGCATCTAGCTTCTAAAGAAACTCTATCATTTCACGTTCTCCGCAAATTTAAAATCCCAAATAATGAGATCCGCGGATGCTTAGCCGATAATTTTAAGCCATGCATATATAAAGTAAAGTACGGGAGCCGACAAAAGAGTAGCTCCTTGTGTAGAACTAGCAAAAGCTTTTGTGATCATCATTGGTTAAGGGAACATGCTAGGTCTCAACACGCCCGGATCAAGTCAAAATTTTTATTCTCACTCTTACCTAGTAGGAAAGTCAAACGCGGTGTCAAAACTTTTATTCTATTTTTGCATAAGTTTTAATTTTTCTCATTTTTTTCTTTGGAATTTTTCAAAATTTTTCAATTTTTGTGGATTTTTGTGGAAAAACGGGGTTGCGTAAGTAAACGGCAATGGTGAGAGTGCTAGGTCAATCAAATCGAAGATTCACCCCCCCAGACTAAAGATAAACATTGTCCTCAATGTTTTCAAGGTAAGGGTAATCCTAACAATAAATCTAAGGCCGTTTATTAAGTATGCCAAAGATACCATTATTCGATAAGATTTGGATATATGATTTCCAATCCAGCATCAATACATGGGACTCGAGTGGAGATGAGACGAACCACGAGCACGAGAGTCATCATGAATTGGGGAAATCCTGCACAAACACAAACAACCAAGCAAACACAAGATTGGAAGAGGTCGCCCTCCTCATGTTACTTATTAGATAATAAAGATAAAATAAAAGGATAAGCATGGGGTGCCTCCCACGAAGCGCTTGTTTAGCAACGAGTCGTATAGCTTAGACTCGCCCCGAATTTACTTGTCCTTGGGGGAGCAAATGAAACAGCCGGCTGGCATGGAAAGCGATGATGCCGGGATCAAAAACAACATCCTCACTCCCGGGGGAATGACGGATGGGAGAAACAACAGCATAGGTAAGATAAGGAAGAAAAATCATAACAACGATTGCGAGGTCAAATTCAAAGAGATCCTCCATGGTAAGCGTAACTTTCTCCTTAGTCTTAAAATCATCCTCCTTCAAAGTTTTATCAACAAAATCTTCAATAGTAACGAAAGAAGCAAGGATGTCGGGCTGGAGCCCATAAGAGTCCTTACAAGGTAATATACCGGGTTTAAAAATTTTATCTTCAGAAAGGAACGATAATGAAGCATCAACCTCGGTAAAAGATGACGAATCCTTAGTCGATGACAACTTAGTAGGCTCAAAAACTTCTTCAATTCTTGATGGAGTCGGATCGACTGGAGTTAAAAACTCATCGTGAAGATAATCAACCATATGATGAACATTTGTAACCTCGGGTTCCGTAACAGACTCGTCACTATCCTTAATCTGAATATCGAAGAGCGGATTATTTGAAATCATAGTAAAATCTGGTTCGAAATCAAATAGGGGATTGGTGAAAGTTTTTTTGAAAGTTTCAAGAACTGGGTTATCTGATTCATTTGAGGTTTCATCAATTTCTGAAAGAACATCGATCTCTTCTGGGGAAAAATCGGGAATATTAGGTTCAGAAAATGAGGCGGGATTTCCACACGGGGAAATTTCTCCTTCAAAGTACTCGATTTCTCCACAAGACAAGGAAGTATAACCTTCGTCAGACTCGGAACATATCTCATCATCGTTCTTCTCAAAGCAAATATCATCAAACGGCTTATCATTTGTATCAACGAGATTATCAAGACGATCATTTTCAAAAATCTCACAATCACCGTTAGGAATTTCCCCGGACTCACTTTGGATTGGGACAAGGTTCTCAACACTAGACTTATTGAATTCGTCCGATTCCGTTGCCGGAATAGTGTTAAGAAGCTCGTCCCCCATTGTTAGAGAATCCTCGGGTCTTACGGGAGGACAGATAGGTGCAATTTGAGGAAAAACGTTGAACGGTACTATTCTCTCCTCGTCGTCATCGGAATCATCGTCATAAATAAAAGCCTTTCGATGTTTAATCGATCTTAGCTCAGCAAGTAATTCTTCCATAGACTTTCCATGAGGATTATCATTGATTTCAAAAAGCCTATTTGCTTTGTGCATTCTTTCTTCAAACGATTTTTGTGGGGGTGGGTCAAAACCATAAGAGTTGTAACATGAATAAGGCTCAACATAAGAATTTCCAAACGATCCCCCACAATTTTCAAAATTTGATGAACTTTGGAATGAATCACCATTGCCATATGGTGCTTGCTCATAAGAGTTTTGAAAGGGTAGATTGAAATCGTTTGCATGGTAATTGGAATAAGTGCCGAATGGAACTTGAGAATATGAACTATTCCATTTGTGAGGTGGCACAAAACAAACACTTCATTAAAGAGAGCCTATACCGCAGCTTCATTGCAGGTACACAAGTTGACAATAATTTTGAACACGAAGTGGATCAAAGGATTTCACATCTCTTACAGAAAGATTGATCAATGAAGATAAGTAAGGCTGGAGGTGGGTAATTGGAAGAATCTGGAAGATAGTCGAAAGAATTAGTTTTGATCATACAAGAATGAATACTTGAACCGCAACACAAACACTTCCAGTTATGAATCATCGTTTCCACACCTTTCACCACGACACGTATCGGCATGGGAACCGTAGAGTGTGCACCACAACCAACACAAAGGTGTATATGAATCCATGAGATTTAAACAATAGGAGTAAAAAGTGTTTTTATTTTTATGTTTGAAAAAAGATGAAAAGTTAAAAATGAAACACCAATTTGAAAGGAAAACTTTTTTTTTGGATTTTTGATTTTGAAAGTGAAATCAAAACTGAAAACAAATTTGAAATGAAAATCCTTTGGTTTTTATATTTGAAATATTAAAAAGCTTTAACTTCTCAAAGAAGGATCTCCCAAAACACTTACTAAAACGATCGAAGTTAACTCCAATCTTACAACCTCCGGGGCAGCTGGGCCAAAAATTGATGGACGTAGGATCTAGCAAGCAAGCTTGTAAACCACGAGATCGTTGTCCCACGATGTTGAATATGGATCTGTCACTCGAGACGGAGCTATGTGATGGATTTGTTAAATAGATGATTTTTGGTTTTGATGTATATACGATGACAAGATAAAGGAAAAAGCAGGTAAAGAGACGACATGAAATAAGAAAACAAGTTAAAAAAAACATGTAAAAAGCGATTAAGAAAGCGGTAAATAAAGTGGATATAATAATGAAAGCGGGTAAATGAATTTAAAAATCCAATGTTTGCAAGACGGAATAAGTTCATTAAGCTTGTAAAGTTATGCAACGAGTTATTTCTCCTTTCTCGAATTAGTTGTTGATTAATCTTTGAAAAGATATAACTCAAAGACGAAGTGAATTCAATCGTTCAAAGATTTGCTTCGAATTAACTCACACGTCTTAAGTAATCTTCGATACTATATCACAAACGTTAACACTCTCACTAAATTCCACAAGACTCGAATAAGCTAAGCAAACACGTTTTAAAAATACTCGAGAACTCATATAAAAAACTTAAAGCATAAAAAAATAAAACCTTTAAAACAGTTTTAACGTATATAAAGTTTTAAAACTAAAGATGAATAAGACACGAGACTTAAACAAGAAACGTACTCTAAAAAGATGTAAGAAATTCGACAGCATAACGTTCAGATAAATAAAAATGAAACCTACTCGATAAACGATGAGGGTAAATAAACGTCGTTAACGTCGACCTTGGAAAAGAAAACGAAAACACTAGAAAAGAACTTGAATTTTTAATAACCAATACTCGGCTACCAACTATAATACCGATACTCAGCTTAGGCCGCTAGTTTGAACCGATGACTCGCTGAGAGGTTTTGTCCCGGATACTCGTAGGTTGAAAACCCCTACTCGCTGTAGAATCATAATTCGACTACTCGCTAAAATGGTTACCTCAAACTGCGCTAGACCTAAAAATACTCATACTCGCTGAATCGTAATCCCCATACTCGCTAACTTAGGAATAAATCCATACTCGCTGGCCAAGGTCCATACTCGCTAGAAGAATGGAATCCGATAACTCGCTAAACTTTAGGCAACTCGTCTAAACCCTAAATACCATACTCGCTAAAATTAAAGGAAAACGATTTGGAAACTTTTTTAACGTTAATAAAAGATTAAAATCTAAAGGAAACTTATAAAAGCTTGTTAAAGAACTTATGTAAAAGCTAAATAAGCTTATAAAAGCTAAAATAAGCCGCGACCAAAACAAACACCATGCAAAGTTGACAAAACTTAGAAAAGCTTGTAGAAAAGATTAAGATGACATGAGAATAAGCTAAAAGAATTAAAAAACTTAAAAGAAAGATTGATAAGAACGTAAATAAGCTAGAAATAAGACATAAAATAAGCTTGTATTAAAGATAAGAATTACACTAATGCATAAAATAAAACTAAGACTAACCTAAACTAATCCTAAAACTAACCTAAAGCTAACCTCTAAAACTAACCAACCTTCTAAATGAGGTGGTGATGTTAATTTATAGGCCAAGGCTTTCACATGTTTTTCATTGTTGCACGTTTAGCCCTTGAACCTTTACAATTCATGATATTGCACTAAAACTAAGTTACAAACTACTAAACGTTCTTAAACATTAAACGTAACACTAATGTAATCTTGAGGATTCGAGTTGACGTTTCTTCCAAAGGTCTTCAAAAGAGTTAAAAGCGACATCTTGCTCAAATGTGGAGGACAAGTGTCTCATGAATTTTTCTTCGAGCCTTTAAGGAATACATTCGTCTTGGGCTTTTCTTAAGTAGATATCATCATTGACTCGGCTTTTAGACTCTCTTTCACATCTCGTGCTCGTTTTAGGCTTTTTGGTTTTTTTTGATGTCATTTATGCAATATCCTTCCCTGCACAGTCACAAACACAAAAACAAGATATCTTTGGCGTTTCACGTTAGTTTTTGGGATTTATAACACTTAAACTAAGGTCAAAAGTATGTGTAAAATAGCACATATTATTTATCTTCCCATTTCCTCTTGTTGTCAAAGTGATTTCCTTTCTGAACAGCACCATGCTTAATCACTTGATCCATAATGCGCTCAGCCATGCTAATAGTATCATCCAAAGTCTCAGCATTGTAGGATGTCACATGTCCTTGGATACTTGCGGGTAATCCTCCAATGAACTTCTCAAGAAACTTCTCATTATCTGGCACCATGTGAGCACAAAATACTTCCAACTCCTGAAAACGACGCACATACGTAGCAAGATCATAACCCTTCACAGCCAAGTAGTAAAACTCGGTATCCAACTTCTTCAAATCGCTACGAGAACAATACTTCTTAACCATGGCCCTCTTGAAATCATCCCACGAAGTACTAAAAGCATTCTCCATTCCTTTCTCTTGAGCATAAGCATTCCACCATGACAAGGCATGCTCCAACAATGTACCCGTTGCATACTTCACCCTATTGTTCTCAGTACAGTTGCTGTTGGGAATTCTGCTGAGTGTAAATTCCACTGATGGTTGCTGCTGAAGGGAATCTACTGAAGACCAGATTCTGCTGATGAAGTATTACTGCTGAAGACATAGTTCAGCATGTTTAGTTTCTGCGGACTTAATAAAACCGCGTATTATGTAATGTAGTTAGAATATGCATGAGTTATATTAGGAAAAGATAATGCATATTATTTAAAGTTTATAGAAGATACGTTTCTTGTAAAACGGTTTAGGTTAGGGTTCCTTGTCTGTAAAAGGAACACAAGTTTATGTTTGATGTAACGAACGAGTTTACAAGTTTTCAATATATAATCCATAGAGGATTAAGCATTCTTAGTATTTATTGTTTATGCTTGTATTTGTTTTCCGCATTAGAGTACAAGCTTTGGAGATTCTCTATTAGAGTGTTTGTGATTACATAGACACTGCTAACGATCAACGAGAGCTACAAGATCTATCAAGGTTATATAGATTCAACAAGTGGTATCAGAGCCTCGGGAGAGTCTCTTTGATACTAAGAAAATCAATTCTTTAAACCACTCCTCAACAACACAACTTTACATAATGTCTGGATCTGATGCTGAGTCAGATACAACACACAATCAAAACACAACATCCCTACATCACCTCACTCTCTCAAACAGCAATGCAAAATTCCCTTACCTTAAGAAAGAAGAGTATGAACTCTGGGCAATGCAGATGCAGAACTGGATTACCAACATTGACCATAATCTTTGGAAGGTAGTACTTAAAGGTAATAGTCCAAAGAGGACTGGTACTGATGCAGATGGTAGAATATACTATCTTGATCCCACATCTGCTGAAGAGGTTCTTGCTCTTCAGAGGGAAAACAAAGTTAGAACTATACTTCTTCAAGCTATACCTCCAGACCACTTGGGTGACTTTCACTTCATGTCTGATGCAAAGGATCTCTGGATGGCGATTAAAGCTAGATTTGGTGGGAATGATGAGTCAAGAAGGATGAGGAAGTCAATGCTGAAGCAGCAGTTTCAAGAGTTTCAGATCACTGAGGAAGAAGGTATACACAAGGGTTATGACAAATTTCACAAGATTCTGAGTCAATTGAATCAGCTGAAGGCAAGGCCAGACAATGAAGATTGCAATGCTAAATTCTTAAGATCCTTGCCTCCATCATGGCTTCAAGTAAGTATTGCACTCAAAGCCAAGGGTGGATTGGATATGATGAGCTTTGATGACTTATACAACAAGCTCAAAACTCTTGAACCAGATGTCAAAAGTCCTATTCGCTCAACTACTCCAAATTACTCAGCTTTTGTTGGTTCTACATCCAATATAATGCCTCCTAGTTCAAGTCCAATTTCAACTGCATCATCTTCATACACACCAACCAAATCACATTCTTCTGGTAGTGTGTTGGAAGATGTACTTCACTCCTTTGTTGCTGATTGTGAATCTCAGCAGCAACTCTCCTATGAGGACTTTGAACAGGTGGATCCATTGGATATGGAAGAGATGAACTTGAAGTGGCAGGTGGCTATGCTTTCATTAAGCATCAAGAGATTTGAGAAAAAGGCTGGGAGGAAGTTTGGTTTCAATGGCAGGGATTCAGCTAGGTTTGATAGAAGGAAGATCAAGTGCTACACTTGTGGTCAAATGGGTCACTTCTCTAGAGAATGCAAGGATAGGAAATCTACTAATGAGGTTAGGTATTCTACCTATCAGCAGAAACAAGGGGAAGTTGATACTGCCAAAACTGGATATCCCACAGCCTTGATCACTTTGGATGATCATGTTGACTAGAAGGCTCATGAGAGAAGTGATGGTGATAGTGATCAGAGTAGACTGCTGGCAAGCTGTACTTCAGAGGATGCTCATGATCAATTTGCTCTTATGGGCATTTCTCAGGTGCATAACTGTGTGTTTGGTTGTAGTGTAAGATGTNCAGAGTGGACTGCTGGCAAGCTGTACTTCAGTGGATTCTCATGATCAAATTACTCTTATGGGCATCTCTCAGGATCATCCCTTACTAAGTAAAGAAGTTGGCATAATAGATAGTGGTTGTTCAAGGAGCATGTCAGGAAACAGAGAAAAGATGATTAACTTTGTACCCATTGCAAGTGGAGGAAATGTGACCTTTGGTGGAGAAAATGGTAGAATCACAGGAAAAGGAACTATCAGAACACCCATGCTGGATTTTGAAAATGTACTTTATGTGAAGGAACTGCAGCACTTTAATTTGTTCTCAGTGTCACAAATTTGTGATAAAAAGAACAAAGTTTTCTTCTCAGAAGATGAATGTCTGGTACTCAACAAAGACATCCAACTTCCAGCAGATACACCAATTCTGCTGAGGGTTCCAAGAAGCAATAATTTGTACACATTCAACTTAAATGAGGTACAACCTGACAGTGATCTAACATGTTTGGTGGCTAAAGCTTCCCTGGATGAATCTACAAAATGGCATAGAAGGATGGCTCATGTGAATTTCAAGACCATCAACAAGTTGTCTAAACTTGGTCTTGTTCAAGGGCTTCCTTCCAAGGTCTTCACCAATGAACACAATTGTGTTGCCTGCAACAAAGGAAAATAACACAGAGCCTCTTACAAAGCCATTGCAGCAGTGAGCAATATCACAGATCCACTTCAGTTGCTACATATGCACCTCTTTGGTCCAACTCAAGTGAGAAGTATTGATCATAAGTATTTCTGTTTAGTAATCACTGATGATTATAGCAGGTTTTGCTGGGTATTCTTTTTGAAAACTAAAGATGNTTAAAGGTAATAGTCCAAAGAGGACTGGTACTGATGCAGATGGTAGAATATACTATCTTGATCCTACATCTGCTGAAGAGGTTCTTGCTCTTCAGAGGGAAAATAAAGTGAGAACTATACTAATTCAAGCTATACCTCCAGACCACTTGGGTGACTTTCACTTCATGTCTGATGCAAAGGATCTCTGGATGGCAATTAAAGCTAGATTTGGTGGGAATGATGAGTCAAGAAGGATGAGGAAGTCAATGCTGAAGCAGCAGTTTTAAGAGTTTCAGATCATTGAGGAAGCAGGTATCCACAAGGGTTATGACAAATTTCACAAGATTCTGAGTCAATTGAATCAGCTGAAGGCAAGGCCAGACAATGAAGATTGCAATGCTAAATTCTTAAGATCCTTGCCTCCATCATGGCTTCAAGTAAGTATTGCACTCAAAGCCAAGGGTGGATTGGATATGGTGAGCTTTGATGATTTATACAACAAGCTCAAAACTCTTGAACCAGATGTCAAAAGTCCTATTCGCTCAACTACTCCAAATTACTCAGCTTTTGTTGGTTCTACATCTAATATAATGCCTCCTAGTTCAAGTCCAATTTCATCTGCATCATCTTCATACACACCAACCAAATCACATTCTTCTGGTAGTGTGTTGGAAGATGTACTTCACTCCTTTGTTGCTAATTGTGAATCTCGGCAGCAACTCTCCTATGAGGACTTTGAACAGGTGGATCCATTGGATATGGAAGAGATGAACTTGAAGTGGCAGGTGGCTATGCTTTCATTAAGCATCAAGAGATTTGAGAAAAAGGCTGGGAGGAAGTTTGGTTTCAATGGCAGGGATTCAGCCAGGTTTGACAGAAGGAAGATCAAGTGTTACACTTGTGGTCAAATGGGTCACTTCTCTAGAGAATGCAAGGATAGGAAATCTACAGATGAGGTTAGGTATTCTACCTATCAGCAGAAACAAGGGGAAGTTGATACTGCCAAAACTGGATATCCCACAGCCTTGATCACTCTGGATGATCATGTTGACTGGAAGGCTCATGAGAGGAGTGATGGTGATAGTGATCAGAGTGGACTGCTAGCAAGCTGTACTTCAGAGGATTCTCATGATCAATTTGCTCTTATGGGCATCTCTCAGGTACATAACTGTGTGTTTGGTTGTAGTATAAGATATAATGAACTTAAAGAACAATATGATTAATTGAAACCTAAATATAATGAGTGTTATAAAGACCTTGAGTCATATAAACATGGTCTAAAGATAGTAGAAAAACAAAAGATTTGGTTTCAGAAGAATCAAGTTGCTTATGAGGAGGAAATAAAAGGGTT
>LBNU01023890.1:44839-65541 GCA_014162995.1 Artemisia annua
TTGTATTTGTTTTCCGAATTAGAGTACAAGCTTTGGAGATTCTCTATTAGAGTGTTTGTGATTACATAGACACTGCTAACGATCAACGAGAGCTACAAGATCTATCAAGGTTATATAGATTCAACAGTTGCTCCTTTGAAACACTGACTCCATCTTCTCAAACCATTGAGTCAATCCAACAGCTCCTTCAGTTCCTATGAAGGTAGTAGGCTTACAATCCATGAACTCCTTAAAAGTGCATAAATGGTTGTCGGGAACCACTTGAACTCCAGCCTGTCCAACATTCTGAGGAACACCTGCTTGCCCGGCAAGCGCTGCTGCAATCCCTTCATCAATCATCTGCTGAATGGCAGATGGGGTCATCTTCCTAGGAGGCATAATTCTATTAATCAGTACAATCACAACCTTTGTAAGTATTTGATCAATGTGTTAGAATCATAGCGCAAAATAAACAACACCACAAAAAGAAAAGACATAACATAGCATAAGTCAACATCAATAACAGTACATCACTATAATACATCATGGATTTCATACTTGACATTGGTCTTACAAGATATGCAAAAAAAGTACAAGTTTCCAACAAAATCTATTAACTGAACTATTCAGTCTACACGTACTAGGTAAACTACTATCAAAGATACTAACAACTATGAATGACCAATCACTGCCCTCTCGAATGATCTCCATACACAGCCATCACGTCGACACTGTCGCTAAACCTGAAGCTAGCCATCCTGTCGTAGTACATCTGCCACTGCATAGCATGAAGCTCATCCCATAATGACTGAATGCTATTATAGTGTCGATTGCTGTCCATATCAAGAAACGCGTCTCTCATAGTCAACTGCTCCTCCATCTTCTCCATCCCAATCATCCTCTCATCTAGCAAATCTAAACGCTCCTGCAACTTAGCATCTGACTCCTCGGCTGGACCTAGCCTAGCTGCATGCTCATGCAATCCAACATACATCTTATTCGCAGCCTTCTTCTCACCCCTCATCTCCTTAATCAAATCCACAACCTCAGACGGTCGATAACACGTGCTCCTAGCCAACGATATGTAACGACCCTGACACCAAGTGAGATCATGTCTCAAGCGGCTCAACTCATCACTGACCTCTGACTGAGTAACACGAGCAGCTGTCAAAGACTCACCAATCTCATACGTCGTCGGAACCTCAGTCTCAAGCGCATATCCTAATGCCTCAGACGTATCCGACTCGTAAGTCACATCCGAAATCACAGGCGAAGGCGGCATAGGAGGAACATCCTGATCCTTATCCATAAACTCCTCATCATCATCACTATCATCCTCATCATCATCATCAATACTAGCTTCATCCTCTAAACCTACCTCATCGTCCAAACCAACATCATCCTCTAAACCTACCTCATCGTCCAAACCAACATCAACATCTAACTCAACCTCGTCTCCTAATAGCAATGGCAACAACTGGTGGGACTGGGACAGACATTATACTCTACAAGGGCATAGGGAAGGTATAATAGCCAAATTTTCGCGGAAAACATTTTATAAGCCAAAGCATAATAGTGGAGAAGTTCCAAACCAAATCATAATATCAAAGCATGTATATATAAAGTTTAAATAAATACCAGGGCGCGAAGTGGCATGAAGAGCTGGCGGCTTTCTGTCTCAAAACATTTTGACTCTAGGAAAAAGTTTATAGTCGAGTGCGAGCTCGTTCTCTATAAACGTTGGCTCTGATACCATTCTGTAACACCCCCAACTCAAATACGGCAGCTATCATGCTGGGGGTATTACGCAAATAGAAACCATGCACATTTATAGCTAACGAATACAACACGGGACGTTTATAAATGTTGCAAAACATATCATTCGAATTACAAACCATTTAGAGTACATGGACTCTTAAGTCAAAGTAGCAGCGGAAAAAGTAAATCGAGTATGCAGCGGAAAATAAACAAAGTTTAGCAGCGGAAGTAACAAAAGACACAAAAAGGTTTTACGAATGACATGCAAATAAAGATAGAAAGATAGTAAAGCTGCCTTGACAGAAATGCCTCTCCAGCCTTAGCCACTCCACCATGCCCCAAGTATCAAGCTTCAAAGCTAATTATTAATATCATTAGTACCTGAAACACATGCTTAAAAAGTCAACACAAAGGTTGAGTGTAATCCATAGGTTTAAGTAATAAGGTTGAGCACAAGGTTTTAATCATAAGATATGAGCAACAAATGCAAATATCGGGTAATCAAGGTAACAACCAATGTATAGAGGCATCCCTGTGCATATAACATTGTTGATGATGCTAAGCTCTTCACACGCAAAACGTTAACCAACAATCATAGTATCAATATAACCGCGGAATTTCATAATATAATAGTGCCCCCAAGGCCGAGTACTTGCCAATTACCCGGCAAAATCGAATATAGTACACCACAATTTGCCTATCCAGCAAAAGGAGTGGGAGGGTCAATTCCTATAGGCCTATATCCCTATATTCGCGCTCACTCGCAAGTGATTAATGGTTCATGATCTGAGGGTCTTGCAATGGCAAGGTAAAGCTACTTAGCACATCGTCAGGAAAGCATACCAATCAGGAAAAGCATACCAAAAATACTTGTGCTCAGAAAACATTTAAAGCATGTATCTCACCCCATGGGTTTATAAACATTTAAAAGATAAAAAGCGGGGCTATGAATCACACCTTAACAATAGCAGGAAACGAGATATATCAACCAATCAAATAATGCGTCACAGCAAATAATCCTCAGCACAACCTAATCAATATAAATATCATAACTCAGCAATGGTACTCGAATATTCCAATAAACAATGCTTGAATAAAGTTATATAAAAGACAATGGCATTTGAAAGAAAAATAGTTTTCAAAAAGTCTCGTGTGGGTGACGAGAAAGATAAAAAGAATATGTCGGCGAAATGATCAAGTACGCAAGAAAAGACGAAAGAATATCTCGAAGAAAAAAGGTCGAAGTGAAATGGATACAAATGCAAATGAACAATCAATACAATAATACTAGTTTCGTCTCTTTACCCATTTTCCCAAAATAACGTTGAAATAAAAGGGTTTTGAAATAAATAGTAGTTGGTAAATTAGTTTGAAGTTTATAAAGAGTTTTACAAAATTTCGTCATGACCTGCCCGTTTATAGAACATTTCCCGAGTCAACGACTCTTTATATTTTAAACAACGCTAATATTTTATATAAATATGATTGGATATATCATTCACGTAGTCCATTAGTTGTTTAGGTTTATCGACCATTTTGTATTGTTCGGGTTCCAGGTACGTTAAATTCTTTAAGGGCCTAACGTACCCTACCGTCTCGTGTACCAAAGGGTCCATAAGTCCAAATAACCATAGCCGCAAATCCAATACGCCCAATTCAAGCTCACAATATAACATCACAATATAATAATACGGATCCAAGTCCGATGTCCAAATCCCTTCACTAAAACAAAAGTATTTTAGGTTTCATATTTATTAGTCCGGTTTATATAAACGTTAGCCGAAACAAGTACCAAACTATATAACTACAACCAATATTTCATAAAAATCACAAAAAGTCACCAAGTCACACCGGGTCAACCCGGCGTTGACTGGTCAACTGTTGGTCAAAGGGGGGGCCCACACGAGTCAACAATATACCAACTTCATTAATAAATCACATTAAGTAATCCAATAAAAATTAAATAACTAAAACAAAACAAATATAACTTATATATATACATATATATATATTTTGATATGTATAAAATAAATAAATAAATTATAAATAATAATTTATAAATAAATATTTTCGGAATAAATAAATAAAAATACATTTTTATTTTAAATAATTTCAGATAAATAATAAAATAATAAAATAATTTTTATAAAATTATTTTCGGATAGTAAATAAAATATATAAAAATTTATAAAAATTTTCGGATTAAATAAAATAAATTCGGATTTATTATTTTTAATAAATAAAAATACGAAAATATTATTATTAATATTTTTAAGGTTTTTAAATAAATAAATAAAAATAAATACGAAATAAATAAATAAATAAATAAATAAAATAACAAAATACAAAGGGTGCGTTTGGGTGGTTATCGAGCAAGAAAAGTGAGAAAAGTGGTGGTGGCTCACGGTGGTGGTGGTGGCGAAGTGGGGGAGCGGCGGTGGTGGCGGTTCGGGGTGTTCGAGGTGGTTTTGATTAAATCGGCTTGTACTTTTGGAACGAGCACGTCCCGATCTACAAAATATAAAAAGTTGGATTTTATGGGTGGCCGGAATACTTCCGGTGGCCGGAATTTGGCCGGCAGTGGGGTGTTGGGGTGGTCGGTCGGCCGGAAAAAGAAAGGGGAAGGGGAGAGAGAGAGAGAGAGAGAATTTGTGATGTGTGTGTGTGTTTTTGATATGAAAAATGAAAGAAAATGGAGTGTTTATGGGTATTTATACTTGATTAAAAGTATAGGGTGGGTTTTGATATTAATGAAAGTATAGGGTGAAAGGAAATGAATAACCAAAGGTCCAAAACTGTCAACATAGTTAAACTTCTCACGAAAACGCTCAGGGGCTCAAACGACATAGCAAACGGACTCGAAAATTTTTGAAACTTGCGCCATTGTTCACGAAATAATTTTTCCAACAAAATCAAGCATAAACTTCAGAGTTTTTCTCAAACTCAAAATAAATCAAATAATTTGGCAAATGCAATACAATTCGAGTTTTCTAGGTTGTGCTGAGTCAATCAAGGAATAAATTCTCGTTCCCAAATATATCTCACGCTTCTCAAGCCCAATTTAACATGCATTAAAAGTTTAAAAGTATCTCAGGTACGAAAATAGAAGTTTGGCTAGAAATAGATTTTAGGAAAAGTACCAGGTGTTACATAAAAGGTTTACAAAAAGTACTCTTAAAATACAAGCTAAATTCATTAAACTCTTAATAATACTTTTAAAAATTACAAAGGAAAAAAATTGCTACTAATAATAACTACTTTACTCCTACTAGAATGAAAACAAGTGTGTGTGAAAAATGTGGAGAAAAAGCTACTATCTAATGTGTCTCGGATCTGGTGCAGCGTCCCCTTTATATAGCCAATGATTGGGTGATTGGAGACTCTTCTCGATCCTTCCCAATGTGTGACAGCTATCATTCACTAGATCCAGATATTTTTTTTTATGAAAGCGTGTACACGTGGCGTGAGGATATTGGATGAATAATTTTATTGTGGAGCGAATGGGAGAAGAAAGCAATTCACGCGCCCGTTTGAATTTTAATTTGAGAAGTCTGCTCCACGTGATCGTGCAACAGAAGGAAATTGCATCTTTGTATCCAAATTCTTTATTTTATTTTTGTAGATAGCTGGTCACGTGGCTTTGTTGGCCTTTCCATTTTGATATTGCTTTAAGATTTGTTGCTGCGTCCAAAATTAAACAACGTGGCATCTTTTCCTCTTTTGAGTTTGTCTTCACAGATCACATGCCCATGAGCCATATTTATTCTTCTTCATTTTTTTCATTTTTGTCTATATGCCACAAAAGAGATATTATTTATTTTTCTTCTTTCTTGAGTACTCATGTGGTGCAAGGCTTGCAACAAATATCCCTTGGCCTTCATTTCACTTATTTCATTTGACAAAACCCACGTGCCATAGTATTTTCATTCGCTGGCTTTTAAAGAGTAAATTTGATGTCGCTCGACCCCTCGTGTGTAGTGATGATGGCAGCCAAGTGAAATTGCAACTTTGCTATTCTTATTTTTCGTATGCTTCTCTTTATTACTTTCTGTCCATGCAAAGCGAAGAGAGTAGTCACATGGGCTTCAATTCCAAATTTGAAAGTAGTGCCACGTTTGCTTGGTAATTTATTGGGCCTTCATTGTCTTTTCAATTTTTCAAATAAATCTTGGGCCACGGATCATATAACTTAAGGCTTCATATAACTTGGGCTCATATTCTTTAAATCTTCACTTAAAAGCTTTAATAATCTTTGTTTAGCTTACCAAATCATGTCTCTTGCCTCGATGCTCCAAACAAAATTATCTTTGATCTTGTAATTTTGTACTCTTTCCAATCCCGTGCTCATTTTGTCTTTTTGCCTTTTTTATCCATTTTTCACATATCCGTACCTGCACATTCACAAACACAAAAACACACATATATTTGGCATTTTCATATGTTTTTTGTCTATTTGGTCCGTTTAAATGGGTAAAAGGTATGTGTAATTTAACACATACCAATTGCCATGATCGTGTAAATAGTGGTTTGATTAGGTAATGAATATGGTATTATGAGTAGGCAAGCTGCTACGTGCTAGTGGTTAATGAAGAGTGAATATGTATGTTGTATATCTGTGTTGATATTCTTATGTAGATTCCATGGCCGATATGAATGTGCCTGCTCCCGCTCTAACCATTTGATCCGATGTTCAAACTCTATTGACTGACTCTGAATTCACCACAACAACAACAACAACGGCGACAACAACAACAACACTTTCACCACCACCACCACCTTCACTTAAACAAGGTATTATTATTTCAGGTCTCGCCAAGTAGGGAACTACAATATTTGGGAAGTTTTGTTGGTGGATGGATAATTGATGTTGACTACTGACTCGTTCAGATTGGCAAAAAGGTCAATGTCATTTGTGTCGTAACAGTCATCTTGTACATTCCTAAGTAGTGTAATATCAAAATGTTATGTGTCAGAGTATGAATTTTTTCATGAGTTTCTCGTTAAACTCCAAATCATTTATAAACTTATCATAATTGACACTAACATTCTCCCTCATTGATTGAGGGGGAGCAATGTATCGTTCAATTATCAACACATGGTAAACTTGACCACATTTTCTACTATGTTTTCTAAACTTATTTAAATAAATTGGGATCACAAATCTCAAAAGGTTTGAAATTTTTGATCGGGGGAGAGAATGTGATTTAAATATGAAATCTGATAATAATTTGATATCTTGGAATTAAATGTAAGCTCTCCCATATGTGCTAAACTCTTTTGTATATCTATGCACATATTGAGGGGGAACAAATGGTTTGTGGTGACAAAAAGGATATGGCATCTCATGTGAGCACGACTCAGACTTCACCAAAGAATTGATGGAAAACTGTCATGAATCGAAAGGACTTGTCCTGGCTGGGTAATAATTTCAAGCTGGCCTAACCAGTGATGTAAGCGTGTCTCGAATAGGATTGTCTGAGTAGAGTGTACCGTTTCGAGAAACCTTCTGTGGACTTGACCAGGCCGGGTAATAACTTCAAGCTAGTCTAACTAGTGATGTAAGCGTGTCTCGAATGCTTGTTCATGTTCACTGAAGGTGGATCAATTCAAAAGTGCAACTCTACCCAACATGTGCAAATTTCAAATTTAAACATATGAGCACATGTTAAGGGGGAGTATTTGAAAAGTATGCTACTGGCAGAAACCGGGTTCAACCTTAGGGTAGAAACCGGGTTCAATTCATATGCTACTGGCGGTTACTAAGGTGACACCGGTATTGAAGACAAGACGTCATGGACCCAGTGACGTACTGCACTAAACCTTCTAGCCACTCAAGTTCTGTCAAAAGAGCTTGTTTCATTCTCACGGGGAACCCTGCATAATCTATCAGCCGCTCATTACGAGCCATGTTGATATTGAAACAGGAGACACCTCTCTAGTCTCCGACTACCAAATTTTGCACTTATCGAGTCTAGAGCCTCGAGATGCATCAAAAGATCTCAGTGGAACACGTGTTACTTCTACACTGGTTATTCAACATTAAGGACACCAGTTGTATACTTATGAGTCCTACACAGATCTTAGCAATCTGCAAGAACATTTTTGAGGGAATCTACTAATGTAGTTCTCAGTGATTGAATGGAAATTCCTGCCAGGGTCAACATCAAACAACCCTGAAAGCAGGTCACTTTGGTAATTCCTTGTGGATTATGCTTAGTGATCGCGGCGGTTTCAAAACGGTCTACAATCGTGGAGTGAACTCCAGTGACTCACCTAATCGTTGATCTACTTTGGTAGATCTTGTAAGCCTACTCGGGGGTATCCGATTTAGGAACGGCCTAGGTAAGGATTAGAGAAAGTTTTCAGACTATGCTGTTAACAATCTCGAAGTCCGAACCTGTAAGTACCGGACGTTTTATTGCTAACTGTCGTATGCAGGAGTCCCTAGCGGTTGCAGCTGATTGCAGAAAAGATGACGATCCATCACCCCATGCTCACACTTCACCAACATAATCTATAAAATCATGATGAGTGAAAGGCCTTAAAAAATGCTTCCATAACTCTAATGCTGAAAATCATGATCAAGAAAAGTGTGAGCATGGTGCTAAAAAGATCACAACGTCACATGGAGACGATACTGCACAAAGATGACTTGGAGACATACATTTGTTGATAAACTCAAAGAATCCTCAAAGATCATCCAAGACATAAAACAAGCCATCAAAAGTCCACTGCTGGAAGCACAAAGATTAAAGACTGTGAAGAATCCAAGTCACGAGCTAGTAACTTACTTTCATGTATTAGAATGCAAGAATTCAAATCATAATTTTCGGGGTGACCTCCCTTAGGGGGAGATTGTTAGGAATATAAATATTCATATGAAAGACTCAGTCACCCCGAGTATCTATTTAGCATTTATGTAGCTCGTAGGCTTATTAGTATACGTGTAGTTATAATAGTAATAGTTTAGATTTAGTAACATAGTAGAGTTGGGTCGGGTCTTTACCCACTATCAGCTCACTCCATAGCCCATTTTAGGGGCGTATACTGAAAGTGTATATATACCCTTTCCCACACAAGGGAAGGGTTGGTTGATTTCTGTAACAACCCTATTTTCATACTTCGCAGCGGATTTAGAGTTGGGGTATTACTTCATGGGATCACAGTTACAGTAATAGAAAACGACTCGAATAGAGACGTTTTTATAAATATGTTATCATTCATTAAAATATCAGAGTTTTATTAAAGTGAGGTCCCGTGAATCTAAGTGTGAAATAGTGTGAGAATGATAACAGGATTGAAAGTCCTCCGAGTTCAGTGCCTTCTCCTGCCATGTCTCCATAATGATTTACCTAGGATACATGCTTAAAAAGTCAACACTAGGTGTTGAGCGAGAATCATAGGTTTTAGGTGTTAGTGAATACAAGTTCCCTGGGCTACGTTGTTACACCCATCTAGGAAAATGTTGTGTGTGTGTGGTAATTGTGAAGCATGCACAATTATCAGGAGTGGGGTATGTTGCACTAAGCTCATGAACCACACGTTAACAATCCGGGTCATGTGGGCTGTAGACCCAACATGAAGGGATGGGAAGGAAAACTTGCCAAAGTTAATCCTTTAGTGGGTTCAAGTATAGCACTTATTGGTACCACCAAGTGAGGTGTTAATACCAACAGGAGTTGTCAAACTCCAATAGANGTGTGTGGTAATTGTGAAGCATGCACAATTATCAGGAGTGGGGTATGTTGCACTAAGCTCATGAACCACACGTTAACAATCCGGGTCATGTGGGCTGTAGACCCAACATGAAGGGATGGGAAGGAAAACTTGCCAAAGTTAATCCTTTAGTGGGTTCAAGTATAGCACTTATTGGTACCACCAAGTGAGGTGTTAATACCAACAGGAGTTGTCAAACTCCAATAGATCTATCAACTATACTCGCGTTCGCGTGGGTAAAATATCCCAAATGATTAGATTCATGAATTTTAGTTATGTAGTAGTGGCAGTTTGTTTACTCGTGCAACAACCAAAGAAAAAGACTTGTATTCGATTTTAAGTAAAGCAAGTAGCACGTATCCCCCTCACAGTGTTTGTAAAGCATTTAGAGTAAAAAGTTTTAAAAACATGTGAGGCTATGAAAACTCACCTGGGCTTAGGGAATTCTAACTAGTGCAAAGAGTGACTCGGAAACTAGACTGCCTTACTCATGTATCCTAATGTTGTTGTTGTTGTTGTTGTTGTGGTAGATGTATGTCAAGCTTTAGTTGTTTAGTTTATGTTTATTATTTAATTATTCTTAGGGTTCTTAGTGCTTTAGATATAACACAACACTGTTCAGGCCATCATAATTCAAAAGTATAAGACTCCTCACATGAAGCTCCCAACTATTGTATTATGTTATCAACATAATACCATTTGGGCCATCATAATTCAGAAGTTAAGACTCCTCACATGAAGCTCCTTACTATTGAGTCATGTTGTTATTAGGGTTTAGTTATAACATAACACCGTTCGGGCCATCATAATTCAGAAGTAGGTGACAAGTAGGTGATGCACCTACTTGTGTGGTTGCTTAGAGGTGCTAGGGTGCTCTGTAGGTTAGGGTAGGGTGCTAGGGTGCTTGGTTGTAAGGTTTAGGTGTTATAGTAGCCTAATTCTAAGGTTTAGGTCTATTTCTAACCTAGTTTTGCCTAGAGTGAGTTTAGGGTTTTACCTAGGGTTTTGTGCCTAAGTTAAGTTCCTAAGAGTGTTTAGTGACTAATCCTAAGTCCTAAGGGGTTTATACTAAGTGGTGGTAGCTTATGGGAAAATTTTGGGAAGGTTTGACCTAGTTTTCGGGAAGTTATAACCTAGTTATGGTTTTTATGCCTAAGGGACTTGTACCTATGTTCTAATGGGTTGTACTAAGGTCTAAAGATCCTAAGTATCCTAATGTTCCTAAGGTAACTAATACTTAAGCCTTGGACACTTTCAAACTAGTTTAACTAAGCATATGGGGTTTAGTAAGCACATAGACCTAATTCGGGTTTGTTTAGGGTTTTGTATGGTGTTGTGGTAAGTTTAGTGTGTTAGATTGGTAAATTACTTATTATGGTATTGTTGTGATCTTATGCTTGATATACCAGGGGTTTATAGGGTGTGAGTGTTGAGTCATTTGGCTGGTGAGGATACGTGGGCAAGTCTAGAGAGTCATGCAAGTAATGAATGCACATAAAAAGTAAAAATTTACCTGTGAAATACCTACTATAGGTATTTGTAATGGGAATGATAGTGATGAGAATTTGTGGGTTGTTACAGTCTTACCCCCTTAGAAGAAATCTCGTCCTGAGATTTTGATGAACGTAGGAGTAGGGAAAAAAAAGTGAGTTGAGAAAGAGAAATGAAAAGAAAAGAGTTGTACAAACGGAGCAGTAATTGTTTGTACTATGCCAGATACTTGGTCTCATTCGTTTATATCTCATTACTTACAAGTAATGGCGTCCTGATTCTTGTAAGCAAGAGCTTATAAATTCATGATCCATTCGATTTATAACTTTCTTCTTAAAATGAAAAAGCGTCCTAATTCATTTTATAGAATAGTCATCATAAATCGTCCTTAAGTAGTATCAGTAGAAAACGGAAAGAATTGACCACCTTTTAAGGGAGTGTGGTACGGGAATGTTTTTGGAGGTAAGTTCGAGTCACGGTAGGAACAAGTTCCAGCCGTGGTAGAGACCAGTTCAAGCCATGGTAGAGACAAGTTCTAGCCACGGTAGAGACCAGTTCAAGCCATGGTAGAGACAAGTTCAAGCCATGGTAGAGACAAATTCTAGTCATGGTGGCTAGTTCTACAACCTCTCTATTGTGCAACTAGTTACCTGGTAGTTATACCATGTTATGACTAGTGTGACAGACGTTTATCTCATTCTTGCAACCTTTGCAAGGCGAGATAGTATAATACCATAGTCAAACATAATGAGGAATAAAGTTCGGCATAGATATTCTTACAAGATCTAACTAATAGAATCTTGTGATATGACGAGAAATACAAGTTCTAATTCTTAGAACCTTGTAGGATGGGGTAGAGAGAGAATATAGAGAAGGAAAAATAGAGTGAAAAATGACGGAGGAACGAAAAGATGAAAAGGAGTAAAAGGGTGGATGAAAGTGGAAGGGTGAAAGTTTTTATGAGAGAGAGTGGAAAGGAAGGAAGGAAGGCAAGGCACGAAATAAGGAGAATATGAAAGGGTGGGAGGTGATGGTGAAGTGGAATGGAAGGGGAGGAATGGGTAAAGTAGGAAAAATTGAGGGGTACGGAAGATTTATTGGTAGGGTAAGAGGATGGAAAAATAAGTTTTGAATAGGAGAATGGGAAAAAGGTGTAGGACCTTGGATAACAACTTATTTCACAACTTATCTTGCTTATTCTAGAGAGAGAGTAGAGAGAGAAAGAGTGGAGAACATCATGTAAAAATATAAGAACTATGTGTTATTGCAAATGATGAAGCTCAACCTTCAAATGAAGGCTTACAACGCATTATATAGCTATGAAGTCTTGGCCTTTCAACTTATACATATTTGGCCCTTCGACTTCTTTCTTATTGAACTAATGGACTTATAACTCTTGAAACGCTTTCTAACGCAACCTATTACATGATTTAAGACTTTAATGACCGACACTTTAATTTATAAAAATACAAAGCTAACAATCTCCCCCTAAGTGTTGGTCATTGAAGGTTGCGTGACGTCTTCATCTTTGTCATTAAACTTTAACATTCTTTGCTCTTGACGTCTTTAGAAAACATTAGATAAGTTATAGTTCTTTGTTCATCGTTCTTTGTTCCTTCATGCTTTGTGATCTTTGTATGATGACTATTCTTTGTTCTTTGTTGTTGTGGTTGTTCATCTGCCTTTTGTCACAGCTTCGTCTTTGTAGGTTGATCGCCTTTCCAACATGCTCATACATCTTTAGTCTTTGCAATAGATATATTTGTTGTCGCGGTTCTTTCACTTTGATCTTTGTCACTTAACTTTGTAGATTCTTCTTTTTGACGTAGAATCTTTCTTTGACTGTTGCTATCCTTTGATCTTTGTGAGAACTTTCCTCTGACTTTATGATGTGTGTATGAGCATGTGGAATCTTAGTGTGGTGGTTGTACCTGCATAAAACAGTTAGCAATAAAACATCCGGTACTTACGTGTTCGGAATTAGAGATCGTCAACAACATATTGTGAAGACTTTCTCCAACCCTTACCATGGCCGTTCCTAATCGGATACCCTCGAAAGAGCTTACACAGACATACCGAAGTACACCCACGATTAGGTGAGTCGCTGGAGATCACCCCACGACTGTAGACCGTTTGAAATCCACCGAAACACTAAGCGTAACCCACAAGAGATTACCGAAGTGGCCTGCTGTCAGGGCTGTTTGATGTTGACCTTGGCAGGAGTTTCCGTTCAATCATCGAGAAGTACATAAGTAAATTCTCTCATAAACATTCTGGCAGATTGCTAAGACCTGCGTAGGACACTAAAGTTTACATCTGGCGTCCATTGATGTAGAACAACCAGTGTAATAATATCGTGTGTTCCTATGAGATCTTTTGATGAAATCTCAGGGCTCTAGACTCAATAAGTGCACATTTAGTCATCGAAGGAATGGAGCAGAGTACCTCCTTTTCAATATCAACACACTCGGAATGAGTGGTCAATAGATTATGCAGGGTTCTCCGTGAGAATGAAACAAGTATCTTTTGAGAGATACCCGAGTGGCTAGAAGGTTTAAGTGCAGTGCGTCACTGGGTCCATGACGTCTTGTCTTCAATACCGATGTCACCTTAGTAACAATCAGTAGCAAATGAATTGAACCCGGTGTCTGACCTATGGTTGAATATATGGAGGGCTCATTTCTTTTCACCCTTTCTCATTTCATTTCTTTTTAATTCTTCAACCCCTTCTTTCCCTTTCATTCTTTACTCCTTCTTTTAATCATACCTAAGGACTTCTAATTCTATCTATTGGAATTGTCCTTGGGTAGATCCCTCCGGTTCTGGCGGATCATAGGACGGTTTTTCCTAACCTTAGTCACCTTATATCACCATGACTATCCTATTGTTGCCATAAACCATTTGCTTGAAAATCTCTCAAAGTGTTTATGATCATAAAACACATTTTTGTTAACACATTGAGAGTTTTGCACTTTTGAAATACTCCCCCTTCACATGTGCTCATGATATGTTAAGATAAATTTGCACATGTTGGGTAGAGTTGGCACTTTTTGAATTGATCCACTCTTAATAGACATATACCCGAGGGACACGTTTACGTTGCTTAGTTAAAGGGATCCATTATCAGCTTTTAGGTGACAACTAGCCCTAATAACTAACTTGATGTTGTTAACATTCCTAAAAAGGAAGTTAGACCCGTCATGGTAAACATCTAATTAAGAGTTTCTCGAAATGGTACTTTTCTACTTGGATAAATCCTTTCGAATACTAACATTTTGTTTCGTCAATTCGAGAGTCAATTCTGAGTCTAGTATAAGACTTTTATGTCTTTACTTACGAGCTCGAGATTCTGCCACAACTTTTGAACATTTTTGATCACACTTAATCACGTCTTCTCCCCCTCAAAAATAGCATACCGTGATATTTTTGATATCAACTGATTAAATAAAAGCACTTGGAGAGAAAGACGGATTTTTTCGCATGAAATTGGAACATTTTCTTTTTGATTTTTATACTCCCCCTCAAAGAAAGCATATTGTTTAAACATAAAGTTTAAAATCAATTTTAATGGATTTAGAGGGAGTTTTTTCTTTGAAATACGAGTTATGTACTGAAATGTTCATAAGTCATTTTGTTTTGAGGCTAAGTGCTTAAAAAGTTTTTGAAACCTTTGTTTTTAATTAAGCACTTTCCTTTCTTTGAAAAACGAGTTCTTAGTTGAAATACTAAGAAGTCATTATTGAGGCCCGGGTTTCGTACTGAAGTATACGAAAGCCATAGATAAGAAAATTTAGAGAAACGACATGTTTTAGAAAACATTTAAATGAACTCTCGCTCAAGCATATGTACAAATCCGTGTCATTGTTGAATGGCATTTCTAGAAACGTACATAATATCGATTATACGAGAGACATGTCGTGAGAAGAATATTTTTGGATTTTTTGATTTTATATTGTTTTTGTGTTTTTGAAAATTTTCTATTTTTTATTTTGTTTTTGTTGGTTTTTCAAATTTTGTATTTGTTTTTTTCAAAAATATTTACAGCGAAGCGGTTTTGAAAATGTTTTTCAAGAAGATTCGAGAAGACGTTCTAACTCCTCAGGGGTTAGGCTTCGCATGCCAATTCGTCGAACTAATTCGTCAAACCTTTCTTTTGGAAGGGCTTTAGTAAATAGATCGGCAAGTTGGTAATCCGTCTTAACGAAATGAATTTCAACTGTACCCTCTTCTACGTGCTCTTTTATGAAGTGGTAGCGGACTCTAATATGCTTCGTCTTAGAATGATGCACGGGGTTGCACGAGATGGCTATGGCACTTTTCGAGTCACAGTATATAGGAATGTGGTCGAAATGAAAACCATAATCTGTGAGCTGTGTCCGCATCCATAGAACTTGGGCACAACACGCAGATAGAGACACATACTCGGCTTCCGCGGTTGACAGTGCGGTGCAATCCTGTTTCTTAGACGACCAGCTGACTAGTTTTTCACCCAAAAATTGTGCTCCACCTGATGAACTTTTTGTTGTAACTTGATCACCTGCATGGTCGGCATCTGAAAATGCTGTTAGATTAAACCCCGAATCCTTCGGATACCAAAGTCCCATGTTAATGGTTCTTCGAAGATACCGAAAGATCCGTTTGACCTCTTTGAGGTGAAGTTCGGTAGGCTTTGCCTGAAACCGTGCTAAGAGACAAACAGCAAATTGAATATCTGGTCGACTAGCAGTTAAGTACATGATAGAACCAATCATGCTCCGATATTTCTTCGGATCTATGGGTTTCCCGAATAAATCAGCACCAATTTTTGGTTAAGTGACCATTGGAGTACCAACAGAGTCACAATCTTCCATGCCATGTTTCTTTAAAATCTCAATTGTATATCTAGCTTGATTGATAAAAATACCACTAGGGGACTGATGTACTTGTAAACCAAGAAAGAATTTTAGTTCTCCCATCATGGACATTTCAAATTTGCTTTTCATGAGATTTTCAAATTGTTTTGAAAGATTAGGATTGGTTGATCCAAAGATGATGTCATCGACATAAATTTGAACAATTAATATGTCATCTTTGTGTTTTTTAGTAAACAAAGTTTTATCAACCGTTCCTGTGGTGAAATTTTTTTTCAGCAAGAAAGAAGACAGTTCGTCATACCACGCCATTGGAGCCTGTTTCAAACCATAAATGGCTTTCTTAAGCCTGTAGACATAGTCTGGATGTTCTTTGTCAACGAATCCCTCTGGCTGCGTCACATACACTTCCTCTTTCAGAGTTCCATTCAAGAATGCAGTCTTAATGTCCATCTGATAGACGGTGATGTTTTTGTGAGCGGCATAAGCTAAGAAAATCCTGACTGCTTCAAGTCTAGCAACGGGCGCGAATGATTCTTCGAAATCTATCCCTTCTTCTTGCGGATATCCTTTAGCCACAAGACGAGCTTTGTTGCGGATTACAGTCATTTCTTCATCCAATTTGTTCTTCCACAACCATTTAAGATCAAAAACACGTTTCTCAAGTGGTCGAGGTACAAGTTCCCAACTATCGTGTAAATTGTATGAAAGAATTTCATCCTGCATCGCTTCAATCCACGGGTATTCTGCCATTGCCTCTCGAATGTTCTTAGGTTCTTTCAAACTTAAAGCACAGATGTAGATACATAATTCGAGATCGGTGGCAAGTTGTCTCCTCGTCTGAACTGGCCTGGATGGTTCACCAATGACATGTTCGATTGGATGGTCTTTAGTCCATTTGAGTGTAGAAGGGTACCTTGAATTCAACATATGCGTGTTAGATGGTTCATGTAACCTCGAAGAAGATGATTCAGATTCAGAAGCAAACGGGTTTTCAAAAACTTCTTCTTCTTCGTCTAACGTAGCATTTTGTTGTGAAGATTCTCCTTGAAAAGTTGAATTTTGGTTTTGCTCATCAACTCTTGGTAGAACAATTTCAATCACTGGAGATGCTGGAGTAGATGTTGATGATGATGTTGAGGGAGTTGGTGCTTGAGTTTCGACGGTTGTTGATGCATCTTGTGTTTGTGGTGGTGGTGGTTGTTGATGTTGAGCGGGTGCAGCGGAATGATGTGAAGATGCATTTGTCGAAGTTCCACCATAGTATTCATCAAACATTAACTCGAAGAAATTTTCCAGTTCTTGATTTGTTGGTTTATCTGGTATAGTTGACTGAGCTCCATTAGGTACGAGTCCTGAACTGATATGTCCAGAAGTCTTTCTGTTAGGTTCGGGTCCTAATCCGGAATGATTAGAAGCCATTGGATTAAGCGCGGGTTCTAGAGTGAGTCTCTCAGAAGCCATTTGTGAAATCTCGTCAAATTTCACATTCATCGTCTCCATTATCCTCTTAGTTCTTCTAACATACACCCTGAATGCCCTCGAATTTTCTGAGTAACCAATGAAGATTCCAATATCACCTTTAGCCTTCAATTTACCAAGATCTTCTCTGTCGTTCGTCGGATAACACAAAGCGCCAAACACGTGAAGATAAGAGATATCTGGTTTTCGACCATTCACAAGCTCATAAGGTGTTTTGTTGAATCTGGGATGTATTAAGGATCGGTTTTGAGTGAAACATGCAGTAGCGACAGCATCAGCCCATAAGAATAGCGGTGCACTAGAATAAATCAGCATAGTACGAGCAGCTTCCACAAGAGTTCTATTTCTTCTTTCAACTACCCCGTTCTGCTGTGGAGTTCTAACAACCGATGTTTGATGTGTAATTCCAACATCTTCAAAATACGTTCTTAACTCCTGATTTGTGAATTCTGTGCCGTTATCTGTTCTTACAATCCTTACTGGAGCTTGAAGTAGAACTTGAATACGCTTCAGAAAGGTGATGATGGTGCTAGGTGCTTCATCTTTTGATCTCAAAAACTTCACCCATGTATATCTTGAATAATCATCGACGATAACAAGAATATACTTCTTCCCATTGATACTTTCAACTCTCATCGGGCCACATAAGTCCATGTGTAACAAGTGTAACCTTGCTTCCGAACTAGGTACGGTTTTTGGTTTGTATGTTGCTCTTTTGCTCTTACCTTGTTCGCAAGATGGACATAAGTGTTCTTTGGTGTATTTGAGCTTTGGGAGTCCGTTGACGATGTTGTCTTTGGCCAATTTGTTGATCGTGTCGAAATTGAGATGGGATAAACGTCGATGCCACAACCAAGACTTTGTTTCTGATGCTCTTGTCATAAGACAAATTGGTGATGTAGAGGCCATTTGATTGATGTCGATAGCATAAAGGTTAGTGTCGCGATTTCCGATTAAAAGATCTTTTCCAACCAAATTTCGAACAAAAACCGTGTTTCTTCTAAAAGCAACCTCTAAATCTGCATCACAAAACTGCCCGACTGAAAACAAGTTGTGTCCCAACCCTTCGACATAGTAAACCCGAGTGATTAAGTAATTTCCAAACTGAAGATCTCCATAACCCGAAATAGCTGCAATGTGATCATTTCCAAAACGTACAGTTCCCATGAACTTCCAAACAAAGTTGATCAGCAGCTTCAAATTCCCGGTCATGTGCTTGGAGCAACCCGAGTCGACGATCCAAAGACAAATTTCGATAACCTGCGTAGAACAGAAGATTTTGTATTTGGAAACCGTTTCGAATTAGGTTCCATGGGGTTAGAGGTAAAAGCATTGTCACACTCATAGAAGGTTTCTGTTTGTTCAGATTGAACCACTATCAATTTACCATCCTTAAGAGTGAATTCTCTACCCGTTGGTTTCCATGCACAGTACTTAAGATAATCTCTAGGCATTTTATTACTTGTGGGATACCTAATCTTTTTAATTAGTTTACCAAAGTATCTAGATCTCGCACTAGATTTATCTAAAGCATCATTCTGTTCAAGCATCTCATTCACATACTTAGAAACACATTCATCATGAACATCATTAATTAAGCATTTCATGCACGTTAAGCAAAGAGAGTCATTACATGCATTCAAAACAGTACGATCAACATTACATTCAGATGAACTATGTTTCTTATTACAAAGCGATAAATTCCTAGGGTGTTCTTCTACTTCTTCCATTTTATTCTTGTAACTACTCTTAGAGACAAGCGAGACTCTATTGTTCCTTGTATTGCTTCTAGGCTTTAGTCTGCTGCTCCTAGATGTGCTTGCTACTCCTGTAGAAGGTAAGGCACACTTATTAGAATTTATTTTGTTGTCGCATTTAGTATCCTTAGACTCTTTAGAATTATCCTTTACACATTTTTCACTTGTCCTAGATGTAGAGGCACACGCAGTAGTGGGACTAATCCTAAACAGACCAGGGGCTAAAACTTTTGGTGTTTCGACAACCGCTTTTCCTTTCTCAGCACATTTTTCTTTTTCATTACATTTGGACAAGGGTGATGGAGTGACTGGTTTTGACAAATCCTTTTTCACATCAACTTTCGGAACAAATTGAGAAATTGACATTTTTGGTTTAACAATAGCTTTAGGAATATGTTCTTTGTCCGAAGTCGATGGTTTTGCAAACTTAGTGTCCATTTCCTTTCCTTTTTGACATTCTAACTGAGCCCTCAAAAGATCATTTTGCCCTTGCAACTTTTTGAAATCACGCTCATACGACAATTTGTCATACTTACATTCTTCCTTTTTTCGATCAAGTTGTTTAAAATAAGACACGTTTTCTTTTTCAAGTTTAATAAGAGCATTTTCATATTTTGAAACAATTTTAGAGGTCTCAGCTCGAAGTCGTTCGTCATCTTCAACAGAATATATTTGCAATATGAGAGACATAATATCAGTGGATATCACAACTTCGAAGAGAGAGTCATTTAACTTTTCCAAAATTCCAAAACATCTATTTACTCAAAAGATTCATTTTCCTTCTTTACTAGGGATTTGTGATCCGTAACAAAGTCAGCAGTTTCTTTCAAAAACGCTTGTTCAAAATGAATCACTCTTGCATTCACAGCAGTGAGTTGTGGAGCAATATCACTTTCAAGAATCTTTTTCACTTGTAAATGGACTGTATCACTGGAGATGCTGGAGTAGATGTTGATGATGATGTTGAGGGAGTTGGTGCTTGAGTTTCGACAGTTGTTGATGCATCTTGTGTTTGTGGTGGTGGTGGTTGTTGATGTTGAGCGGGTGCAGCGGAATGATGTGAAGATGCATTTGTCGAAGTTCCACCATAGTATTCATCAGACATTAACTCGAAGAAATTTTCCAGTTCTTGATTTGTTGGTTTATCTGGTATAGTTGACTGAGCTCCATTTGGTACGAGTCCTGAACTGATATGTCCAGAAGTTTTTCTGTTATGTTGGGGTCCTAATCCGAAATGATTAGAAGCCATTGGATTAAGCGCGGTTTCTAGAGTGAGTCTCTCAGAAGCCATTTGTGAAATCTCGTCAAATTTCACATTCATCGTCTCCATTATCCTCTTAGTTCTTCTAACCTACACCCTGAATGCCCTCGAATTTTCTGAGTAACCAATGAAGATTCCAATATCACCCTTAGCTTTCAATTTACCAAGATCTTCTCTGTCGTTCGTCGGATAGCACAAAGCGCCAAACACGTGAAGATAAGAAATATCTGGTTTTCGACCGTTCACTAGCTCATAAGGTGTTTTGTTGAATCTGGGATGAATTAAGGATCGGTTTTGAGTAAAACATGCAGTAGCGACAGCATCAGCCCATAAGAATAGCGGTGCACTAGAATAAATCAGCATAGTACGAGCAGCTTCCACAAGAGTTCTATTTCTTCTTTCAACTAC